>BMAO01034178.1:0-19155 GCA_019973975.1 Trichonephila clavata
TTAAAAATTTAAATATTTTAAGTAAGTATAACTCTATATCAGCTGTCCACAAGACATTTAAGTTGATAAATTTGAAAAATATCATTGTTAGGTAAGTAGGGGCCTACCCAAAACCGAAAAACATGGCAGGGGGTCTATGAGACAAAAAAGTTTGGGAACCTCTGTTTTAGACTTTTGACAGGGCATTACTGTATGAGGTCTCAACTCATAGCCTCACGAATTGGTATAGTCGACTCACCTAACTGTACTCTCTGTGACTCTGGTAAGCCTATGACCGCTGAACATTTGGACGTGTGTTCTGCCTAAAAAAGTTTTAACTGTACTGTCGAAAAATATTGGAGAAAACGTGAACTAATAGTATAAGGGCTATTTGTAGTACGGGGCATTTGTAAAATATATAAATATGATTTAGTATATCAAATTTGTTTTAAAAAAAACAGACGCATGTCAAACTTCATGCCAATATAATGTAAACCACGTGTTATTAGATTGTTTAATTTTGTTATATTACAATATTTTACCATATACGTTTACTTAGTATAAAAGTTGGCATTTGGGATGTTTGATGTATTAGAGAAATTGTACAGTAAAAAAATTGGCCTTTTTTTTACTTATGTTTTAAAACCATTTTATAGCCAACTATGTTTCAATTGTTTCTAAAATTTGTTTTTCAAGTATAATAAGAAAAGGAAGAGATTTTTTCCATTTTTCAACAGTATAAAAATTTGATATGGAATATTACGGAAAAAGAAGTACATGATTTTTTTCTGACAATTTTCTATAAATCTCCCTTTTTTTCTTCTTTCTTTTTCTTTTTTCGAAATCAGAAATTTTGAAGTTCAATTGCATGCATTCGTATTAAAATATAGCAACTAATTTTCTCATCTGAAGTTGTTTTTTTTTTAGATTTATAACCTTTGGTAAACTTCACGAGTTATTATTGATGAACCTTAATTAACACTTCTTAATTCTCTGTTTTTTTCTAATTAACTACTTTGAAAGGCATATATATCATTAAATCATTAATTAGAATCATTTTATATTTGTTGAGTACTTTGACTAATTAGGAGTAGAAAAAAATGATGAGTTGCATTTAAATAAGTACCTTTTTAAATGTTTTTTGGAACATTTACGTAGAATATTCAAAATGCAGATTTTTAATATAGGCATGTAATATGATTTTTTATGTATTGCAACTTAAATAAAAATTAGTCTGCAACAAATGCTACATTAAGTATTTAATTTTAAAAAGAAAGTTTTTATTTCACAGGGGAATGCATGAAAATAATTATTAGAATTCCTCCATACGTAACAAATAATTTGAGCGAATGTAAAAAAAATTACACATTTTATATGAGAAATAATATTAAAATGGGTGTAAGAAATAATTTTCTAACATGTATTTTATGTACCGGGTCTTCGTTTTGTTTTATGAAAAGGATTCAACCAGATGCAAATCTTGACGAGCGGACATTTTTGGTGACAATACGCAAAAATATACAATTAATAAGTGTCATTTATAGCAACATACAATAAATAATTTTGTTGTCTGAAACAGCTATTTATTATTCGTTACTAATTTTACTGAATTACTAATAAAACCCCACGAAGAACGATGGTATATAGTAACAGTTGGCAATGTTTTTTGGCCTGTAGCGACATTTGGGGACTCTCTAATCGTCTTTGTCCCACTAAACTAACAGTACCAAATAAATCTTCTTGGTGTTTATTTGTTCAACTAATTTCTCAATATAAAATTTAGAATGTCAAGTTAAATTATTAATGGAACTAGTTTAACATAGAATGCTTTTATCGCTTTTGAACATTTATTGTTTGAAGCATATAAACTATTGATGTGTTTTGCTACATTTTAGCTTAAAAATAACTAAGAAAAAAATCCCGACATTAACACTTATCTGAAGCATAAAATATATAGGCTTAGCTTTGTTCAAAATGTTAACAACGCGGAGACAAAAATTGAAAAAGAAATTACAATATGAACATTAATTTAAAAACTATATCTAAAATAGATTAATGAAAGCAAAATCCACGTCTATCGTATGGACCCTTCATCCTTGACGATCAGAATTTTTCAATTACAAATCTTTTGGAGTTAGAACTAGGAGTAAACCCAAATTGAGACGAGCTGATTATGTGGAGGATGATTTTAAAATCTTAAGAGTGACTTATTGGAGAACCGTTGCTAAGCGGAGATCGGAATGGAAGAGGATTCTTGAGAAGATATTGGCCCACCCAGTGCCGGTTTTTCCATTGGGTGTTTGGGGCTGGCGTCCAGGGGCCCGGATAACCATACTTTCGCATCGCACCAGTGCCAAGAGGGGCTACAGATCGGTTGTGCCCAGGGCCCTAAATGAGCTTAAGCCGGCACTGGGCCCACCCCAAGATCTTGTGGCAATAGAAAAAGAAGAAACCAAAATCTCACTTTGAAAATTTGATTAAAATAGGCTTAGTTTTAATCGAACAATATCCAAAGTACAGAAGCAGAACCATTAACATAAACCTTGTTGACAAAATTAAAAATACAACTATTAAAGTAACACCGTTTTACAATTATTTATTTGAAAAACCATTTTAATTTTGTGAAATGAATTAACATACCCATAAATAAACTAATGATAATGAAAATATACAACAATCTTAGAAAAAATTACATGAAAAATAATTTATTGCAATTATATATGAAAGTAACGTCATATCGACAAAACTATCTCTTCAAAATCAAATTTTTTTTCATAAAAAATCTGAGGTAAATTTCGAAAAAATCACTTTGTACACCACATTTCAAAAACTCACACTCACCATATTCACCTTAGTAAATTTCAAGCTTCTGGGTCTTTCCTCCATTTTTGTGCCCACATCGCAAAGACATACACACACGCGTGAAATCTTTCTTTAATTAGTAGAGATTTGTAAGAATTGCTAAAAATTGATTAATAGAAATAAAATTGTGAGTATCTGTATAATTAGTATATATATATTTCCCAATATTTATTTTCTATTTTTATCTTGTTAAAATTTCATTTCCTTTCATATTTTATATTTATTTTATTTTATTTTTTGTTGGTTGCAAATTACACGTGGTTGGCTTTAGGCCTAACTTTTCAATTTGGTTATGTTTTGCTATTATGTATAAAATTTCTGCTGAACCGGGAAGTGTTGGATCCGTAAAATATATTTAACCCTAATTTTGCTGGTCCTAATTCAGCAACAGCTTTAGATATCATAATAGGTCTTCATTTTAGTCCATTGACTCTTCTGGTTTCCTACATTTTAAAGTTCTAACTTTGTTTCATGCTATATATTCGCTTATTTAATTCTAGTACAATATACTTTTCCATCATTTTTTTATATTGTGTTTCTTGAAATCTGGTTTAAATCTTCTAGTTTTGTTAGTGGTATAATTTAGTACTATCAATTTTATTATACTGTGTATTTTTGTTCCTTTTATGACACTATGTGTGTGTGTTGTGTGTGTGTGTGTATGTGTGTGTGTGTGTGTGTGTGTGTGTGTGTGTATGTGTGTGTGTGTGTGTGTGTGTGTGTGTGTGTGTGTGTGTGTGCGTGGTGCGTGCGTGATAATCCCAGTAATATAATCCTTTAAAATAACTTTTAACTATCTATGGTCCATCCTTCAGGACCAACGTTTTAGTACTAAATTAGCCATCCGCCTAGCGAGAATATTTTTAAACTACATCTTGCTACCCACTCAGATCATGTCATTTGAGCCGCCTATAAATAGCGAGATTCCTGGAGACCTTTCTCTTTCGCTTATGTTTTGTCTGTTTAACATGTAGCCGGCTGCAGCTTGTTTTGTGTGTGTGTATTGTGTCGTCCTTATAATGTTTTATGTGTTTAAGATGTGGAATAAATAGTTTTAATTAATCACAGGACTGCCTCGTCAATCCCAGTCAAAGAAACCATCAACAGTAGCGATCATATCATTAAAGATTCATTTCAACGGCTATTTTCTATTTCATATATATATAATGAAATTACTTCTCAGCAATTAACGATGTCAAATTGTTAATTAAAAACAGTACAGCATAAACTTCATAGTTATTAAAAAATGTTTAAAAAGTTTATATAACAGTTCTTTTTTTTAAAAAAAATTATTACTAGTATGTTAAAAATTGGAGAAGGAAATTTGACCAAATGGAATCATGAATACTAATTAACGCGAGAACCGAATAAATATTTTTTGTATTTTGCTTTGGTAGTTTATAGATTAGATAGAATTATACAGGGTGTGTACAATGATAGACCCGATTTTTAAAAAAAAAACATGTGTGTTTTCGAAACTATTGGATATATTACAATAAGTGATACATGAATCTAAAGAGAAATATACCGTTTTTCTCCACAAACGATAACTAGAAATTCAAGATCGCTCTGATTGAAACCCAAACATGGCGACAAAGATAGCGTAGAGTTTTTGCGTAGTAGAGTACACACGAGTTTTTTCAGTTACTCCGGTGCAGCGTGCATTTAAAAATCGCTACGGAAAAACAACTCCATCCAACAAGAGCACTCTGCAATGGTATCATCACCAGTAAAAAAAGAGAAGCAAAGGCCAGCCAAGCGTCTCGAAGAAAACAATGGAGAATGTGAGGCAGAGTTTGAGGGTATGAGTTTCCGAGAGTTGCCGCTTGTAAACTTGGAATGCCTTAGATAGCAGTATGGAAAATTTTACGAAACAAATTAAATTTCAAGTCGCATTATCATTTACGACTCACACTTATTCACATTACTTTTCAGCTCAACCCACTAGGAACTCGGCCTCTCTCACCTATTCAGAACTACACTCCACCTATATTAACAACACCTGTGTTCCTTTTGCTCATCACTAGTATGAAACTAAACGCCCTGGTGGTTCTCTTTCCCTTCAATGCAGCAGGCAGGAACAAACTATTTTATCTCGTTTCCGGAGTGTGGCCACCTTCGATCTTTTAAAGATGGAGACAAAGTTGTTCCTACTTGTGTTAGGTGTTCTGCCTGCCAGGCATCTCCATAACACATTCTTGTGTGTGACTGCCTGGGGCTTACAAAACAAGATCTATATGAAGTCCCTCTAATGGTGTTGGACTTTTTGAGAGTAAATGAGTGTGTTGTTGTGGCTCATCTCCATGTATAGCATGGCTATACATGGAGATGAGCCATAACAAAATGCGCACGCAACAAATAACAGAGGACGACAAGTAATCCTTTGTGCAGCATTGCAAACCATTGATAGAGTGATGCTACAAAATGTTTGGAACGAGCTGGATTACAGATTGGACGTATGCCGTGTAGCAAGAAGGCCATACAATATCGAACATTAGAAACTGGAAAAAAATTGATGCATTTCTCTTTACATTGATGTATCACTTATTGTAATATGTGCAGTAGTTGTGATAACACGATTTTTTTTTAAATCAGGTCCATCATTTGTACTCACCTTAAAAAAAAATGCATTTTTTTAAAAAAACAAATAAATTTTTTAATACAAACATTATAAAATTTAAGACACTCGGGAATTTTAATTATTTATTTGTGAAATATAAGCAATCTAATGCATTTTTTAAATGTAAAAAAAAAAAAAAAACGTTTACTGGAAAAGTATTTTAAAATGTCGAATGATGATTGCGAAAATTAATTTAAAAAACCGTATTCAGAATTTAAGGCAACGAATCAGTTGAAGTGCTACAAATCCTTATAAGTCATGCTATTGAAAATAACAAAATAAATTACCAGTTAGTCGTGGTCTTGGTCATTTGACTATATCAATGGCATACACAAGGGGAGAAAGTCCACGGGTCTGAACACCCCATAGCCCTTGATTTTTTTATTGATTATAATCATTTGTACATAGAACGTAAAATGCATTTTAGTATTTGTTATTAACCCTTTGCGTACCATTTAATCATTAGTGGATGCATGCTATGTGCATAGGGCAAAATCCAATTTACCTTATGTGGATACATGGTTATTTAGGTGTACAGCCAGTGTAACCTGCACAGGAAACATTATAAGGTTGATTTTCTTTTATTAGGATTGTATAAAAAATTACAAAAGTTAAGTTATAAGACGTGTAATTTATAAAAAAAATTTTTAAAACAGGAAAATTAGAATTAAAATTTCCAATTTTTGTAAAATTGCTCGAAATACTCAATGGAACAAAAAGCTTTTCCACGGGCATTACATAAGTTTATTGTCATTTTATTCCATTTCTACATCTTCTTCATCACAAATAGATAGATCCGTTTCAGAGTCACTGTCATATTCATCGGTTTTTTGCAAATATTCTGATTCAGTATTACTTTTTTTGCAGTCAACGACGATGCCATATTGGCAAGAAAAAGTAAAAATAAACAACAGAAATAGTTATGCAAACTTTAGAAAGCGAATTGAAACACGAACGAACGGTACGCCTTAGTCAAATGAAATGCGCATCGTAGTGTCAGGGTGATTATCTCCAGAAATCAGGGATTTGCATGTGCGCTAAAAAGCCTGTGGGGTACGCAAGGGGTTAATAGTTTATCTTATTAATTAACGCTAATTATTTGTTCAACAATTTGTTTTTT
This sequence comes from Trichonephila clavata, assembly GCA_019973975.1. NCBI lineage: Eukaryota > Metazoa > Arthropoda > Arachnida > Araneae > Nephilidae > Trichonephila > Trichonephila clavata. The sequence goes on from BMAO01034178.1 coordinate 6,582, forward strand.
GTTCTCGACAATCTATAAAATCAAAAGAATATGTTTGGCGGCGCATTGGGGTTTGATGCTAGACTGGTGGACTTTCAACCCTGATCCGCGCCTCCCCTGCATTAAAAATTCTTGTACATGCCACTAGACTATATATCAAATTACGTAGCCTGCTGAAAATCGTTCTTGTGAAGTACTGCTATATAGTTAATTCTTGTCAAATTATTTTTGAAGAATAAATTTTAAATAATTTAATGATATCTTTCGATTTAAACTATTAAATTATTTTCTTTATTCTTTCTTTTCTTGAAAATTATTAAAAAGGCGGAGTAAAATTCGGTATTCAAAAAAGAAGTTACAAATTTCGTTTCAGATCATTTTCGTTCATTCAGATTATTTAGGAAATAATTATTTATAGAGTGAAATAATTTATGATAAATAGTCTAAGAAACTAGAAAGTTAGCCGAATAAATTTTAGGGTATTTCGAAATCCATTAAATTATAAATATAAAATAAGTGTGTCGTGTTTTATTAAAGTAAAAGAATGGTATAAAATCATTAAGGGGGTCCGGCACTTCCAATAGGAGCCCATGTTAAATTACGTAAGTTTATGTATCTTTTTCTCAGAAACTACTTGCTTCTCATAGATGAAATTTTTACAGTAGGTTATATGTACTATCAATAAGACTTTAATGGAGGGTTTTGTCTTTTTACTAAAAATTAAAATAATTATAATTTTTTAAAAAATGTCCAATTCCCCCCCCCCCTAAAATTTAGTTTAAAAAGACGTTATCTAAAAAGTTTGCTAGATATATCTTATCCCTCCATGTAAATGTGTAAACATGTTGAAAATATACTAACTGAAAATTTGAGGACCCTACATTAATTAGTTTCTGAGAAAAAGGTACATATAAAAGGGAAAAATATTGCATTTTGAGAAAACAGGCTTTAAAGTAAAAATTTGTAATTTTTGACGATTTACCTTTTTTAATACTTTCCAGAAGCATAAGAAACATTTTCTTTGCCCTCTGCTTCTACAAAAGACTCTTCTAATTTTCTTTTTTTCATTATTTTTAGCAATCTAGCCTTTTTTTGTATCTCAAGATGCTTTCGTTGGGCTACACGAATCCTACGTGCATCTAATTTTTTAAAGCAGGACACACAATTTAAACCTGGTTCAATACCACAATGTTTTAAAATGATTAATTTGGCTACATGACCCATATTGAATTGTGCAATTGCCATGTTTACCCCTAATTTTAGAGTTTTTAACTCCACAAACGTAGATTTTGGAATGACTGACCATATTGTATTATTAAATGACTCATTGGGGTTTTGAGTCTTTACATGTAGACATTTTTTAATAACCTAGGGTCAGCTAAATCTCTAAAAATTGGCTTAATTTTGTTCATGAGGGAAGATGGCACATGGGTATGTTTTTTATGGTCATAATGCTTTTCGTTAAATTCAGCTTTTGCTTTCTGAAACTTGCACCATGAATTTGTACCCGAGGGACACAATCCATGTTGAGGGCTTTCATTTATAGACAAAGTTGGAAATAAATAGCTCAAACAGCAGTTTTCATGTTGTTTAAATCATTGATATTGTTTCTAATGGCCATGCCATAATACCTCTGAATTTTTGAAATTAAAATGTCCGTGAGTCGGTTGCGTCCACTTAGGCTTCTTCCATCACTTAATTTTTTTCCTCTGTTTTTTCTTTTGAGATCCAAAAGACGGGTACCCATACGCTTTTGGATATGCCCAACGCACTCTAATTTTTCCACTTGAGTGTCATAAGGATTTAGGGCAAGTATTGATGAAAAAACCTCTTGAATCTCCATCGCCCAAATATTTTGCGTAACGAATGCCATAATGAGCTTCCGATCTTTCAAATATCGCCGTTACACCTTTCACTTCCATGCCTCCACTTGTTCCACTATAGTTGGCAATACATGATGGTTCATGAACAGAATTAAATGCAGTTTTGCACCAACAATATTTCGAAAACACTTCAAAGTCAATAGCTTTTCCAGTATCGACACTCGCAGCTGTAACAATACCATTGAGGGACTGGTATCCTCTTTTCTGTCATGAACCATCTGAGACAATAGCAATGTCACAGCTACCTTCTATTCATGCTGCCTCCTCAACAGAATTTCTCATTGATTTTTCACAGGTAAATTTAGAAGAGTCGAACAACAATTCTATATAAGTACGGAATTTTTCAGGTGGATATGGCAAGTTCATAAGCCCACAGAATGTTTCTGCAGCTGAACGACCTCTTCCAATAGATCTGAAAGCAAATACCAATCTGATATTTGAGTGGAAAAGTTTATTTTTATTCTTCAATTTAGTTGACGTATGGAAACCATGTTTTTTTGCGCAAAAACTACAACAAAGTTCCATGTAATACACAATTCCAACTCTTTTAGAAGCCTCCAATGAGATGGAATGGCCATGGTTTTTACAAACAGCAAAATTCAATAAAGCTTTATTAAATAAATTTAATTCTACTGAAACATTCTTTTAATTACTTCCTTCCATATCTTCATATAAACTGTTGTTTGAAATAAGTTTTCGTTTTGATGCACTTTAATAACAGCTTCTGTGCTGTCTGATGTGATAGCTGGAACATTTTGAGCTTTCATTTTTTTAACGCCGACATTTTTGAGTTTTTTAAATATTTTTTTAGATCTCCCCATAATTTTTGTCGTTAATAAAATACTAATAAATAATTTAATGTAAAACGTAGATTAAACAGAAAAAATAATCTGAATAAATAAATTAGAATTCACAATTAGCAAGTTCAAGCAAGAATAATCTCATTTAACAACAAAGAAAACGAAAAAAATAACTTTGTTGAGTTGCCTTTTCCTTTCTTCAAAGAAAAACCGTTTTATTTATGTGTAAAAAAAAAGGTTATACTAATTGTAGACAAAACAAATCGCGCGGTCTTCGAAAAATTAAGCATAATGAAAGACAGGTGCTCCTCGAGGAGCACCTGTCACGCGTCAAGGAAAGTGACTTCCTTTTCAAAAATAAATAAAAATACTTCTAATTATTGTATTTCTATATATCATATATCATTTTAAGCAGAACTGTTTGAACTTTTCAAAAATATAAAAAAGTCAAAATCGAAAATTTTTCAAAAATTCATGTTGCCTTTAAAATATCAGACTCATTGGTGATTTTTTTAAACTAATTCAAAATAATATTTTCATTCTTTATTCGTTTCTGATTTCTTAATGTCTTGATATAATTGTGAATAAATTTTTTATTCACATCTATCTCTTTCTCTCGTTCATTTTTAACAATCAGGATAACAATTAAGATAATACAAATTATTATTTATACAAGAACTTTTAATTTATTTGTTACCAAACTTTCGGGATTCATTAATGATTGAGAATAGGTTTGAAAATCCCAAAGTGTATATAACAAGATTACATATTATTTATTTAAATAGAATCATTAAATATTTGTTTAAATACGGTAATTTTCCTTTTTAACAAATACAAGATCTGTATATTGATTAATAAGATTTCCAGTATTGGTGTAACAGTTTATTATTTAGTGTCGCATTTATAAATGTGAATGAATTATGAATATTTAGTTCATCAAAGATAAAATATTTTTTACAGCGATATCATTTATTGTTTTTTGTTACAGAAAGTAAATGCATGGTTGTGTAATTAACATAAATGTGTAAATATATGCATTGAAATAGAACGTGTAAAATCATATATTAGGTTGACAACAAAGTTCCAGCCACTTTTTTTTTAATTTTAACCCTTCAAAAGTCATCAAATGTTTTTGGCATTACATACAGTGGACAATGAATTAGAAACAAAGGATCAATATTTTATTGTACCACCTTTTGCACCGTAATTTGTTCTGATTCATTCGGGCATCGAGTCTATATGCTTTTGGAGTGGATTTAATTCCAGAAAATACCATGCATTGGTTATGCTGCTCTTTAGATTTTGTAAATTAGATGGAGAAGGAGAGTGCTGACGAATGTATGTTTCTAACATATTTCACTCATTTTATGCGGGGCTAAGATATGCAATGTCCAGGGAAGTTGTTAGACCTAAGACTGATGTTTAGCGAAGCAATTTTGAGCACTTCTGACGCGATGAAGAGTTGTATTATCATCCATGAAGTGTATGTCGCCATCAGGGTAAAAATGCAAAATTGCAGGGTGCACTTGTTCTGCCAATATGTCTAGGTATTTCATGGCTGTTTGCTTGTTTACCCTCGAGGAACACCAGGGCACCACTTCCCTGCCAGCAGAACCATACTTCATATCATTTTACTACCACCCGATCCTTGCACAATGCCAGTAAGGCAAGATGAATTCGTGACTTCTTAGGATTCTCGTCAAATTCTAAATCTTCCATCAATTCAAAATAAGGTGTAGCGTGATTCATCCGACCACATTACCCACTTCCAAACCTCAGATGTCCAGTGTCTTCTTCCCCGACTTCATTGCAAACAAATTTTTGCATTTCGAGTAGAAATTAATGGTTTCCTCAAATACATCCTACTATACATTCTTATCCTCTGCAATTCTTTGCGCATGGTTCGATCTGAAATCTGTTGGGAAGAGCCTTGGTTGACGATTTGTGTCAGTTGTAGCACAGTAGAGTCCCTGATCTGCAGAACAATTCGTCGAAGATGACGTCAATCAAGCTCTTGAAAAACTGTGCTCCAAACCGCAGTTATCTCTTCTAGAGAAGAACTGCAGGCTCTGGTTCCATTTTTTTGATGTGACTGCTTTTGAGAATCCAATGAGATTCGTTTTCTTCGAAATCGAGGCCCCTGCTAAATGAGCACCAACAATAAGTCCTTTGTCAAATGATGAAAAAACTGGTGTTCATTTCTACGTTCCCAGATAGACTCCACTAAAGAGCATGCGCAGAGCCCTTTCGAAGCCATGTGAGACTTAGCCTTGGCGAGCAGAGAGCAGGCTAGTTTTAGAGTCGCTCTTGGTATGTGAGAGATTATACCAGGATTAGAGAGAATATAACTGCCATCTTACACAGGCGACTTCTGTGTAAGATGGCAGATTGTTTTATTGTAATTAAAGTTTGAATATATATATATATATGTCTAACCTGGCTGTGTTTTCGTTCCCAATACGCCAAACTCTGTGAATAAATTTCGCACGTTTGTAAAAATTGATACGCATAGTAAAATTATCCTGCAACCCATGCTTGTACGTAGTTGTTCGCAAGCAGTGTTTGATTCTGACTATTTGTTTTATTGGAAAAGTAGCGTAAGTGCAGTGACTTGGTAATGCTCGAAAAATGAGCAAAAGATCGTCATCAAATGCTTTTTAGCGGTTTATGAGCAAGATACTACATCTTCTAAATGTCTACGAATGATATCGACGATGGTTTCGTGAAGGTCAAATATTTTCAAGGATTGAAGAGATATTTAGCAAAACGTGACCACTGTGTGTGTGTACACTGAAGTGCATCTTAAAGGATGCGTTCTCGTGCTGTTTTAAAATCCTTGTACACATGCGAAATGTGTATAAAATCGGACAATTATTGTTTTGAACCTTGTTTGCAAGCTACGTGTGAATCCCTGTCGCAAAATACATGTCTTACCAAAACTGTCTGTACAGAGGTCGTATATACGTCCATAAAAAGATTTGAACAACATCTACTAAAAGATTTCAAAACTAGTAAATTTGATTCCTTAAGAAATAAAGAGAGTACATTGAAACAGGAAAATGTGCTTTTCGTTTTTGTTTTTTTAAAATTTTCTTTACTGAATCGTATCTTTATTCTTGGCTTATTTTATGCAACATAGCCAAGAACGCTCTTCTCGCTTTTTCTCTCGTAGTAATGGGGCGTACACTAGAATTATTTAATGCGATGGCATGAAATAGTTTTCGCTCTATATCACAGAATGTTAATCAATCTAATGTCTTCATAACATTTAACTTGAGGAAAACTGCATAAAATGAATGGGGGAAGTTTACTTTATCAAACACGATAATTAAAGTAAATGTGCGCTTATCTTGCTTCTCGAGTTGGTAAAGAAATAATGGTTCATGTTATACAATACATGTTATGACCCCTGTTAAAATTCTTGACTACATTTAATGAAGTAAATATTTTCTTTGAAAACTTTCTTTGTTTTTGGTATATTTGTATTTTTTCAATTTCCAAGAGTTGAATAAAAGAAATTATGAGATGTTTTTTACTGTATAATTATTCTCTGCTAAATATTTGACATATATTGTATTCATATAATACATATATTTTCATGGATAGTCTTTTATACAGCAGTTTTGTAAATAATACAATTGCTCCAAACGCTTAATATTTTATATAAAAAATATTCCAGGAGCTGAAGAAGAGTTAAGAGCTGTAAAAAAAGGATCTTATATGTATGAATACAGTTGAAAGATCATCAAACATATTTTTTGTACATATTATCCTTTTGCTTTTCTTTTAAAAAATTTGATGGATAATTTGTATTTTAGGAAAATAAATGTCATTTCTTCCTATAAACTTTTCAAAAAGGGATTTATTCTAAGTAGTTATTACTCAACCTTGTTTTTATGTGTTTTAATAAAACAAATTTAAACAACTAAATATTCATTCTAAAAAATGATTTTTTAAATATGTTACAACTATTGTGAATTTGTTTTTAATATATAAAATCTTTATTTTCGTCTGCATATCTTTCAAAATATTAGAATATAATGATCATCTAACTATTCTTATTATAACTATTAGTTCACTATCTATAAAATGAGGAAATATTTTAAATTAACTAAATTTATATTTTTAAACTTGCTTTTTTGTGTGATATTTTTTATGAAAGTTTTTATTTAAATTTAAAAATTTAATATATTTCAAAGTTTTGAATTTCTAAGTTAAAAAATATGAGAAGAGAAAGCAGTTTTACATCTATTTACAATAATTATACATATATATAATTTTCGAGTGTGATACTTTACAGATAGTGCAAATTTATAAAATATTTAAAGTGTTTTTCTGATTCTGAAATATTTTGAGAAAAACAACCAAAATTATAAATATGCATAAAATATATCATCATTCTGATTTCTGCGTTTTAAAAAAACGCGATTTTAAAATCATAGTATATTTTTTTTCATATAAAAACAATTCTGATACACATTAAATTCACAAATTTTAAGCCAAGAGAAAAGTGTTGAGTTAGAATCAATATTTTACTTTAATTTGATTTTTTATAGTAGATGATTTCAAAGAAAAATATTACTAGTAAGCATAATATATTTTAAATATATAAAGATCATCTTTTGTTAATTATTCTATATGTATTTTACTAAAAGTAATTAATCATTGTATTAAAAAATTTTCAAGATCGAATCCCCTTTTAAGTATAATAATATGAATTAATTTCAAGTTCCTTTTTTTAAAGATGATGTATGAGTAATTTACATTTTGCAATGGCTTTGCGACATTTTTCTTATAAACAATATTTAAGCATTCCTAACAAAAATTAAACATTATAAATTCTTGATCTGATGCGTTCGTTTTTTATTAAATTTAATGCAATTTAATAATTTTTTCTCTTTAAAGTTGTACTACTTTCTTGAATAGAAAAGCTGTGTAACTTATTTTATAAATAATTTTTATTACCGTAAATCAGGCGTTTAACCCCCACCTATACTTCCAAGCTGCATTTTTTAAAATTTTAGGTATAATCGCCGTATAACGCGCGCCCCTTTTTCACGAAGAAACCTGAAAGGTATGTGTGCAATGCCCTTTATGTTTTGAAAACATTTATTCGAGGTATTATCCCAAGCTTTTGAAAAAAAATATACTTTTATAACTATAAACATTTAAGTTCATAAGGAATGTTATTTCTTTTAAATAAATTGTATTTCAAGAAGTATAATTCAATATATGTATCTTAATTCTTGTTTTTTTTCTCATCTCTTTTTATTATTTTTAAAACTGTCATTTTTATACTCGGTGTATGATGCGCACCCATCAATTGTTAACAGATATTATGGATATATTTTTAGCGTAGTTTTTCACGTAGTGGAACCCTCAGGGGGCTCACCTTCTTTAGTTGAGTACGGGTGTCACAACCCCGAGGTGCCCTAAGTGATCTTTTTCTTTTCCCACGGGGTTTACTGTCTTTGGTAAACACGGGCTTCATGATCCCGGGTACCCTAGTGATCCTTCTCTATTTTCGACCCTCTTCTTGTCATTCAATTCATTCTTTCTTTCTCTCTTCCCGTCTAGACCACAGATGCTAAAACAAATGTTTGGCGCAGTATAGCCGAAATCGGCTCTTGCGCCAATAAACCCCAAAATCACTCACTCACTTCACGTAGTGGAACAAAAGCGCTATTAGGATGCAAAAGTTCGTCTTCGTCTTCGTTCCATATTTTGTCATACCTTTTTCTCAGCCAATAAGCAACCAATTGACCTCGGGTTTTCGGCATTTGGTCGCATTTGTGCCCTAGATGAGCCGAATCATATTTAAATTTAATCATTTTTAATTTTTTTTTAAGTACAGTACACTACTTTCTATTAGTAAAAAGTTCATTAGTTGTATTATTGTAAAATACAACATGTGAAAAACGCGCTAAAATTACTTGGCCATGCCAATGATTGATATTTTGTTTTTGTTGCTATTAATATTTTTTTGTGTCAAAAGTGCGCGTTATACGCCGGATTTTATTGTATTTAATGAACAAAAAGAAATTTGTTTGCTACAAAATAAGGATAAAACTCATATAAAGTTTCCCCTTGATGAAAATTAAATCTTTTGTCTTTAAAACCATTAAAATTTCTTTTGTATCAGGCGAAAAAAATAACCAATACTTGAGACCTACTTTTGGATAATATTTTGAAAAACCGAAGCTCACTCACAAAATTGAAATAAACAGTAATCAACTTTTAAGGGTTTAAAAGCCTCAGCTACCTACTCAAAATCTTCCCACGTTATGTTATGAGAGAAAAAACTCTTACCCATAAACCTTTCACTGAGAAAGAACTAAATAACTCAAATCAAACCGTTTCATTCGGTATCAAGTAGGTGAAGCAATATCTGAGAGGCAGAGGAAGAATGGAAAACACAATTTGTGGCCTTAATCGTTGTAAATTAAATCGGGTATTGCACAGTTTATTGAATGAATCAGAAAACCAGAAGAGAGAAAAGCGTGCAGCTCCAGTTTAACAGTTAATAGGAAAACGTTACATTCTAAATAGGAATCTGGACAGCTAGTTTTTCACAGCTAGAACAATGCATCAAGGTGATTCACTGAACTTTTTTTGTGAAGTCATTCGAATTTCTGTAATTTATTTAGAATGAAAAAGTATCACAAAACAGATTACAGAAAGTGGGGCAGTTGTGGGAAATGAGTGACCGCTGAGTGGACATTCACTCACGTATTTTGAAAATGGAAGCTGTAATTACAAGATACTTTATTCTTGATTGACGGGCATCACAAAAAGCATGAAAATCGGATTTAATTTTGCAAAATTTTCATTTTTTTAAATAACTGGAATAAGAGTTTGATCGGAATATAGTTAAAAGCTTACGTGGATAAATGAATAAAAGAATGATAATACTATGACAAAAGAATTTTAATTTTCTTCGTGGAAATAATAGGTTTTTCTGATGAAATACTAATTTTCTTTAGTGCTGTAAAATAGATTTCATTTTTTTAAAATTTATTTTTGCAAGAAGTATAATTTACTTTCAAGCATAGAAAAGTTTTTCAAAAACTAAATGAATATAAAATTGTTATTCTGTATAATGGAAAAATAAATTATTTATGGCGAATGATATTCTACCATCTTATCTGATACATCTTTCTCTCGTAACTTTCACCTCATACTAAAAACACTGAAGACGTCTTGTTAAAAGACTCAGTTTAATTTAACAGGCAATAAGTTCTTTTTTTATCCCGTCTTTTATGAAAGTGAACTTCAAAAGTACAGTCGTCTGGATCTTCCAAAGCCTACCAGAAAAGGACCAATAATTCAACTTTTCCGATAGTTCTCTTCCCAACTATAATCTAACTTTTATGATGTAATATTCGGTAGATTTTCGATTGTCCAGGTGACTATCTTTTTCTCACACATTTGCTGCTCATGCTTATAAAAGAGAGCAATAATGATTTGCTTGCATTTTGGAAGAATCTCACAATGTTTAACACTATTTACGACATTTCTTCTGTTTGGGAATCAATAACATCATCAACTGTAAGACAATAATTGTGTGAAACATTACTGGAAAATGATAAGAATTTCCTGATTTTAAATCAATGCTTGTGAAACAATGCATACAATCTTAAATGTCTAACAAGGTATAGATACATGTGAAAGTGTTGACGAAGGATCAATGATTGATAAATTAATGAATAATTTAATTTATATGGAAAGTGAAGAAATGATAAAATTATATAACGCTTTACGGAAACTGTACTAAGTGAACTAACTCATCGTTTCTCAAACTGAGGGGTACTCCCTCCTTGGGGGGGGGGCGTGACAACTCTTGAAGGGGGGCGCGAGCATAGTGAAAAGTTAATAACAAAAGATTGTTTAAAAAATTATTAATGTTCTGAAAGCAAATAAACAAAATACATTCTGCGTAATAAAAATAAAATACACATTTACACTGATATATTACACTTAAAATGAAACAGTGCTACACAATGTATTTCATGATTAATTTAACAATACTAAGTTCAGAACAAATTTAATAACCCATGGGCTTGCCATACAAAAAAAATTATATACGAAAAAATTAGCACTTATCTTTATAGTTTACACGGGTTATAATTAAATCCATCTGTCGATTAAAAGTTACGTGATTCGCTTCCCAATGCCAACCGTTTTCCACGTAGTTGCTCGTATGTGATGTAATTGGGAGTGGAGGAATAAAGAACAAATCCTTTGAAATAAGTAAATCCTACGCAAACATTGTCACGGTCCTTTTATTGCATTCCAAAGCCTTCGGAATAATTTTATGGTTAGCAGTGCAGAGAAACGTTTGTACTTCGGAAAGACGTATATATACGTCCGGTAAAGTTAACGCTTTCACTGAGCGAGACGTTTATATACGCCGGTTTCACTTAAGAGATTAAGGTCGTATTATAGCTTTTGATCAAAGTGAGTATTATTGAATTCAATACATTGTTATTGCATGAGGGGGGCGCGATGAAAATTATGATTGAATAGTCGCGAGTATTGAACTTTGCGAAGCACTGAGCTAACTTCTTCAGAAGAGGAGGAAAAGCATACCGGGCGAACTGGAGTATAAGAAACAATTATGCACTAATACTCCTCAAAATTCTGTTCTCAATTACTTAAAACACAAGAAAAAGATAATAAACGCACGGAAAAATTATTTTTCAGAAATTTACGCCACATCATTCGGTGAAAGGTGATTTGAAAGGATGAAGCAGGCGAGTTTATTGTTTTATTTAATCACTTATAAATTAAACAAGCGATATGGATTTAAATATGGTACCTGATCTTTTGTTTCATATATACTATAATAATGGCTCATGACTTAAGTAAATACATAACCAAATATTATTAAAACTGTCTTATTATTATAATTTGAATTTTTTTATCCATATATGTTTCATTTTTAGATGCTCTAATACTTTCTGTTACTAAAACTGTGCTCGTTATCTTTGGAACTTCAACATTGCCATCATGATAATCGGAATTTTAAATTATCATTTTGTTGTCTGTAAGAAAATTCACTTTAGGCCAACATAATTGATATTAACTTTACTTATAGAAACCTTTAATTATAGAGTATTTGAATTGTTAACGGCGATATTTTTCTGTTACCTTACGTTTTTAATAGCTACTAATTATTAACTGAATATTTGTATATGTCGCTCTGTATGTATTTGTCTTCACTCACCGAAAAATAATCAGTCGCTGATTTTGAAACATACAATGTTCTTCACTATGTCGTTCTGTAAGCATGTCGTCATAGATGTCGTTCTGTATGTATTTATCTTCACTCACCGAAAGTCGCTAATTTTGAAACATACAATGTTTCTTCACTATGTCGTTTGTTTGTATGTTGTCATATATGTCCGTTCAGTATGTATTTACCTTCACTCACCGAAAAATCAATCGCTAATTTTGAAACATACAATGCTTCTTCACCATCACCTTTTAACTATTGAAAAATCATTTTTTATCATTATCTCTACAATTTAAAGAAAAAATCTTCATTATTACTCATCGAAATACCAGCATATTTTTTTATTGCTACAGTCTGGATTTTATATATATATAATATATATATATATATATATAATACGACGATGTTGTAATGATGGATTTAGTAAAGGAGGACGACTTTTGGCGAAGATCTTGATAGCGTGGCCGGTGTTGGTATTTCCTTATATGGTTGATGTTGCATTTTCATTACTATGGAAGAGGCAGTCACGTGGAAAAGCTATTCTTCTTTATTAAACACTGAACATGAAGACACACAGATAGACGGAATCACAACGAAACATACACAACATAAATACACAAACACTAGCTGCAGCCGACTACATGATGACCAGAAGAGAAGAAGCGAAAAAGCGCGCG
>BMAO01034179.1:0-83983 GCA_019973975.1 Trichonephila clavata
TTTTCTCAGCCAATAAGCAACCAATCGACCTCGGATTTTCGGCATTTGGTCGCAATTGTGCCCTAGATGAGCCGAATCGCATTTAAATTTTCCCGAATTTTCCCACAAATTTTCCTGAATATCGCTAGTTTATAACAAAATTTTCTCAAATTTTACCTTGTAAATTTATTGTTTGCAAAAAGTTTTTTTAAAAAAAATCTACCTGCATTTTGGAGGAAATATTCACAAAAAAAGTTAAACGCGCTAAAATTACTTGGCCATGCCAATGATTGATATCTTGTTTACAAAAAACTACACTAAAAACAAAAATACTGCACAAAAGAATCGTATTTTGAATGAATCTCGTGGGCCGCGGGTCGGCCACCCTAGTACCATAGTTATATGTCACAGTGTTACAGAGATATGTCGTGAACGGGATAGATATGTTTCGTACTAGATAAATATATCGTGTTTATGACATAGATACATCATGTACGTTTTTAGATATGTTGTGTAGTGGTTGTACGTTGAATCATTCAGACTTCCAAAGTCTTCGCGTTGTTTAAGATGTGGAGAGTAAGGTGCCTGTGTGTGTGTGTGCGCGCTTAAGTTTCAACTTCGTCATATGACAATGATTCATGATTATTAGGCATACTGTTCATGCTAAAGAAGCCTTTGAGTCAGATAAAAATAAATTATAATTTAAAAAAACTAAACAAGATATCAATCATTGGCATGGCCAAGTAATTTTAGCGCGTTTTTCACATGTTGTATTTCACAATAATGCAACTAATGAACTTTTTACTAACAGAAAGTAGTGTGTGTGTACTGTACTAAAAAAATAAATACAAATGATTAAATTTAAATATGATTCGGCTCATCTAGGACACAAATGCGACCAAATGCCGAAATCCGAGGTCAATTGGTTACTTATTGGCTGAGAAAAAGGTACGACAAAATATGGAATGAAGACGAAATTTGCGTCCTATATGTAATAGCGCTTTTGTTCCACTACGTGAAGAACGCGCTAAAAACACCCTTTTATAGTTTATCGAACTAACAAGGGGAGGGCATGACTAAGGAAATTTTGTGGACGAGACTTTGTGTAATAGTAGTACTCCTTCAGGGTGTTCAACCCTCAATGGTCGAATGACTAGTCAAATAGCAGAAAATAGCATTTGAAATTCATGCTTAGTTTATACAAAATTAAATGCTCGTTAACGTTAGAACCGCGCTGTAGCATGGATGATAGCGCATGCTTACTTCGCGGCCGGCCAATATTCGAGTCCCGCGATCAGTTTTTTGTTTTATTTTTTCAATTTATTTAATTAATTTTACAATTAAATTGATTTGTTTAAAAAAAGGATTAGTAAATAATATGTTATTTTAGGTAATTATTTTGCATTTTAAAAAGTAAAATAATTACTATAATTATATGAATATTTCTATTATATTTTATAAACATAATTATTAATAAATAATATTTATTATAAAAGTATAATGTAATAAATATTATTATTGAAAAGAACTATAATAAATATAATAAATTTAATATTACAATTTAATAAATATTAAAGGATATTTTTATAGGAAAATTAGTTATAAATAGTTTTATAATATGAAATACAATATATTATCAATAAAATATTATATATAAGAAAAAATAATATATAAAAATATATTATATTACAATTATTTATAAAAAGTTATTTTATAAATTATATAATAAAAATAATATATATTACTAATTTAATTATTTTATAATTAAAAAATAATAATCGTTTTCAAATAAATTTATTTAATTGTAAAAATAATTAAATGAATTGAAAAATAAAACTGATCGCGCGACTCGAACATTGACCGGCCGCGTAGTAAGCAGGTACGCTATCATCCATGCTACTGTGGCTCTAACTTTAGTGAAAATTTAATTTTATATAAGCTAAGCATAAATTTCGAACGCTATTTTCTCCGAATCGACTGGCCATTCGGCGCTAATACATTGAGGGTTGAACACCTTGAAGGAGTACTACTATTAAACAAAGTCTCGTCCCCAAATGAATTTACTTAGTAGTGCCCTTCCCTTGTAAGTTGAAACTTAATCTTTTAATCGCCAAATCTAAGATTGGGATCTGAGAATGGTCTGAATTGGTCGAAATTGGATGGGATTTGAAAATGGGAAATCTTTAATCCTGATGATCCTGATCAGGACAATGGTACAACATTATGAAATTATTGTATTTTCATCGGTCCTGTACAAATGAGCAAACAATTTCGAATTAATCGAACTTTATAAAGTGTGGGTAAAAATATTGAGCTCAAAGATTCCGTTACATACAAGTGAAGCCTATAAAAGAGTGTTAATAAGCAGGCGGAAATGAATATGTTGCATAACTCAGTAAAATTAACGATGGTATGTTTTCTATCACTACATTGATTGTTAATTCTGAAGGTACTTGATTTCAAATTTAGTTTTAACCCATGCTGTAAAAAAAAGAGTAAAAATACGCCAATATTACCCAACTCTTTCCGTCTGAGAACCATTACCATTTTAAAAGGGGATAAATCATATTTCCAGATAAAATTTCCTTACCTGCAAATTTTAAACCAGTATTTACATAATTTTATCTTTACTATTAGACTAAATGTCTGTCAAGAGATAAATTTCTTCCTCGATCTCCATAAGATGAATGAGAATATTAGTATGATTTTTGAGACAGAAGTGAAATTAAATTATTAACTCAATGAGAAAAATTATATCAAATAAAAAAAAAAGGAAAGTTGTGGTGTGGAAATTAATTGTTTGGGGTAAGCAGACCTATTAAGAATTCTATTTTCATTTAATGGCGAATTTTTTTTGAACTGAACACGAGGTTCCCATTTATCAGTCTATTTGATTGAATGTAATGTTAACTGCAATAAAGTGCGTCAGGAATAGAAAAAAATGAAGATTTCATAAAAACTGTATTTTCCTCCGATTTCTGAAATTTTTTTCATGAATTATTTGTTAAACTTTTACTTTTAAATTTAAGAAACATTTTCAGAAATCGGAAGGGGGCGATGGTTTTCTAATTCTAGAGAAACTTTCATCCCCCCTCCTTTAATATACGTGGCCGTGATAGACTAGTGACCAAGGTGACGGATTCGCGGCCTGAGTGTCGTGAGTTCGAGCCTAGTACCATCGGAGACCCACCACCATGCAGACGGGGCCGATGCACGTTAAATATGTCGAGGGTCAAACATCTTCCCATTGGTATGGTGTGGAAGTTTGGGGAGGGGTGCCATCACTGGTGTCGTCCACGTTACTTGAGTTTGGTTCAAAATTCCGAGGCCCGTCGCCAAAAGCCCTCGATTAGCTGAAGAGTGCGACGTTAATATTCACTCATTCATTAACTAATTTAACGTGTATCAGTCTTTCTACATGGCGGTCCCGGTGCAAACGGACAATTACTCATGAATCGATAAAAGAAACATGGCCCCAAGTTCACGACCACTTGGATATCTTGACCACTAAGCTCTGAAGCTATGAATTATGTAGTGTGTGATTTTTTCGAATCAAATTCAGAAACTATCGGACCAATTAGAAGAGCACGAAGTAGAAAACACAAAAAAAGTTTTAGAATCTATTAGTTATTCTTTTGATATTATTTTAACATTGTCCGTAATCTATCTATATATATAAATGGATGTTTTTGTATATATGACCTCGCTTCACACCAACACCGTTCAACCGATCACTATGAAAATTGGCATGTATATGGGTTTTTTTGTGGAGAAGGGTTTTGTGCGTTCCTCTTTGTTGCAGCTCCCCACCAGGTGGCACTGCAGTATACCAACTTCTGAATCGTTCAATCAATCACCAATTTTCCAATATGTTCGCTAAAAATGATGCCAACTTGGTTCTATCGCCAACATTTCACTATGTTTCCATTGAATCGCCATTAAAATGTAAGCATTGCTTGAGAATATTACAATTTTAACATAAAATAAATACAACAGAAAGTAAAATTAACGTATTACACATCCAGATATAAATTATTTAACTCTTTTAAGCATTCATTACACAGAATTTGTAACAATATTTTACTTTTGCTGAGTAGAGATCAGCTTAGGAATGCGTGTTCAAAAATCAATCCACAAGGGAGTTATGGGGGCATTATAAATACACAAAATCCTTTATATGAGCTATTAGACCTACAGACTTAAAATTTAACAAATACGATTTTTGTTCAGCTGATACATACAAAGGCCTTTTTTTTGTTTCATTTGCTTTCACGTAAAATTAACTCATTAAAATCTACTTTATCCTTCACAATCTATATTGCTTAATTTTTCAATTCACCCGTGCGAAGAACGAGTATACCAGCTAGATTAAGTAACCTATAAGTAGATTACAATCATCGAATTTACATATATCTCTCTAATAATCATGAGAGCAATATTATTCCGAGTACAAATTACTGTATTGAACGCTTCCGCGTATTTATTTCTAACGGCCGAATGTCCACTAATTACAGCCTTATAGTTTTGATTTGGAACTACTTTTGGAAAACAAGGTCAACAAATATTCCACTATCTAAAAAAATTCTATCATGCAACACCAGCGGATGGATATTGAGGACCGTTACATTCAATGTGGATCAGTCCTTCTGCACAAGAGTTTTTAGTGGAATAACGTCTCCAACACGTAACTCGACTGAAACATCGACGGGCATAACTTTTCGGTTATTACAATATAAATTTCAAACCATATTTAATCACATGATACATCATCCGTTACTACGCTCTCTTATATTTCAGTTCCTTCTATTTGCATTTTTTTTCTGGGAGATGATGCTACGGATGGCGTGCATAAACCTCATGTAGAATTTTCTTGAAATTCAAAGAGTATCGATGCTACGTCGGAATTGCATAAAAAGGCAAGGTAAATAAATATTTGAAGCTGAATATTTTTAAAATGTGTACGAACCACAGAAAAAAAATTACAAATTCCACAAATTGTTTTTTCCTTTAAATTAGAAGTAATATTAAAAAAAAATTAAAGTATTCCTTCTTTCGACAACAATTTTTTTTATTTTTATTACTTTTTATTAAATAATTACAATTACCATGTATATGTATATACATATGACAGAATCGCAATATTAAGTGGGAAAATAGAAAAGGATTTGTCTTACAAAATTTTCTTTTTTATATATGGTGTTGGACTATTAGTTTTGTTTGTTACTGTTTATTAATAAAATTTAATTGTTCCAATAAAATAGCTTATTAAAAAGCAATCAAATTCTCAGAAATTAGTACATCCCGGGTGGGGCTCGAACCCACGACCTTTGGATTAGAAGTCCAACGCGCTATCCATTGCACTACAGGGACACAACAAGTTATTTTCCTTTTTATATATGATGTTGGACTATTATTTTTGTTTATTACTATTAATTAATTAATATTTGAAAAAAATGTATTAACATCAGGTGTCATCCACTAAAAGTTTAAAAAAATACATTTGAACATGAGTAGATGAATAAAAAGTATTTTATTAACGATTGAAAATTTGAACAAGATATATATATACATATAGGGAGAGTGAACTAATAGTTAGAATTGAAAAAGGGCTTTTTTTTCTCTTTGTCATAAAAATTCATACCGTTTACAAGAAAAAAAAATCTACGCACAGTTTTGGCGAAGTTCAACATAATTCTTTAAAAAAAATCAATGACACTAGTAAACGTCTCAATAAGCATTCATGGTAAAATTACAAATGAGTCTTGCTTTCTTTGTATGTGTGTGACTTCGTAATTTATCAAATTGTAAAGAATAAAAAAAAAACAATCGTTAAACTTCCAGAAAATATTTTTAATATTGAGGTAATATAATTAAGGTATCCGACGACCCTAAAATTAATTGTGAAATTTGCCAAAAATAGTCAATTTTTTAAATTTTTATTTATAGGCCATGTTATTAACTTTATAAAAATACCAAGTTTATTATTTTCAGTTCACTAGAGCAAAAACTACAAGTGTTTCAGTAAAAGCAGATACCATTACTTTAAGCAAGATGTCATACTTTAAAATGCGTTTTACTGAAAATGTGTTTTTTTCCCTTTGAAATTGCTCAAACAGGATCAGAGATTGGTATAATAGTTTTGAAAATAATTATCTGAAATTTTTTATGTGTGTCTGTATAACAGTAGAAGTATTTTAACCTTCAGATTTATCAATCACTGTTTTATTACAAAATTTACAGTCCCTTATGTTAATTATAATCATTGTTTTTTAAGCAATTTCATAAGATAAAGTGCTCTAGTTTTTGTAAAAATTAAAATCTCTCTTATCCTAAAAGTCATTTCAAAAATGAATAACATAGCAACACATTAAATGAAAAAAATCAAAAATTTGTCTATAAACGTTTGGTACAGAATGGGATGCGTTTATAATATTTTTAGCGCGTTTTTCACGTAGTGGAACAAAAGCGCTATTAGGACGCAAATTTCGTCTTCGTTCCATATTTTGTCGTACCTTTTTCTCAGCCAATAAGCAACTAATTGACCTCGGGTTTTTCGGCATTGGGTCACATTTGTGCCCTAGATGAGCCGAATCATATTTAAATTTTCCCATAGTTTTCCCGAATTTTCCTGAATTTCGCTAGTAGCTTCTGTAAAAAAAAATTTTTTTTTTTGCTTTTTTATAGTGCTGATACAGATTTGTGTCATTATTTCTTTTCAGCTCAATAGTAGTGCATTTAGAGGAGTGGTACAGTACATTACTTTCTGTTAGTAAAAAGTTCATTAATTGCATTATTGTAAAATACAACATGCGAAAAACGCTCTAAAATTACTTGGCCATGCCAATGATTGATATCTTTTGTAAATTTTTACCCATTTTAACAATAATAATTTCTTCTTCTCTTCTTAATTTTAGCATGTTTTTCTTTAATTGTATTAAACAAATCTAAAAACAACCAAAAAAATCCCCATATCTCCATTTTTTTAAAAAAAAGTTGTTGCAACCAGTCGGATACCTTAATGGTGATTATTTTCCATGAAAAGATTATAAGTATGCTGCAATGTGCAAGGGATCGAAAGTTAATCAAGGCGGTGATCGAAAGCTTAGGAACCGCTGGTGTAGATGAGCTGATGAATGATAAATCTCTCAAGGCTCTAAGTACACCCTATGGTGTAGCGTGAAAGTTTGAAGAGTGGGGTACGAGTTCTTGACCATTTATACACAATCATGAAACTAGTCACCTGTAGGTTGAGGTCACTGCAGCCTAGTGGTTATAATTACCAACTCGTGGCCGGAGTGTCATGGGTTCGAGTCCTACTGCCACTGAAGACCCATTGTGTAGAGAAGACCGTCGGTGTGGTATGGTAGCTAGGAGAAGGGGTGCCAGCTCAGGTGTCGTCCGTGTCACTTGATAGTGGTTCAAAATTACGAGGCTCGTCAACAGTTACCCTCGTATTGATTTAGTGAATGACTGAATATTTAAGTCGCACTGTTTAGCTACACGGGGGCTTTTGGTGACGGTCCTCGTCCTTTTGAACTATGGTCAAGTGATGAGGAGGGTACATGAGATGGCACTCCCTCTCCTAACTCTCACACCACCACACCAACGAAAAGACGTTTGAGCTCTCGACAGATTTAACATGTATCGCTTCCTACACGGCGGGTCTTCAGTGGTACTGGCCTCTAACTCATGACAAGCCAGCCACGAGTCCTTTACCTTGACCACTAGGTTACCACGGCCACTCTCTCATGTTGTTATAGTGTGACACAAATAAAAAGTTCACTTACTTTATTAGTATTTCCTGAAAAAGAAATTTTCTTTCCTTATCAATACCATTATCACGAAATTTTTAAAAGTAAATTTTCCGCGATAAATGAGTTGAAATTCCTTCCATTTTTTGAATTGTGAACATTCTATATCAAATGCTTCTTAGAATTATGGCATTGTCTATTACACTAATATTTCACAAAGATCTTGATATATTTCTTTTAGATACATTGTGTTCTTATTTATTACAAGGGCTTATCACTCATTTTTCTTATCTTACTATAACGAATAAATAAATTTAAGCACTACTCATGTCATTTCACTATTGTTTGGTTATGGAAACAAAACAATGAATCTGGATATGGAAAAACCAACAGAGATACATAAATGAATATTATATGCACATGGAAAATAATTTCAAACCTGCATGGTAATCACAACTCTTACAAGAACGATATTTTTCTTTCTTTTTTTTTTTTTACAATTTTTAATAAAACAAAAATCCTTACCAAATAAGGAAAGAAAGATAAATATTCAAATCCTAAAACCGTCTGGCTCAACTCCGGCCGGCATATGTTATTTCATTGAAGCGGATTGCCAGAAAATGCAGACTCAGAAACTGATACGCATCAGCCATGAGTAAGATGGAAATCAGATCACAAACGATTTTTTGTCTCAACTGACCTTCAACCATACCCAGAACATTCGAGTATTAATGTTGAGGAAAATCCGATATTCATCTATTGTTTAGTCTGTTCCTATCTCCTCAACCCTTCTATAATGATTCGCAAATAAAAGAACCGGAATCTAGATTTTTGGAACAATGATCTCTTATTTGAACATTGGATTTGAAAATCCAGAAAGAACCACCAAGGGATCAAAACTGAGAGGAAATTACTAGAAAGCGAAGATATGGAATCAAAGGTAAATTTTTACACGCTAATCCAAGTTTTACGAGTTTATGTTCTTAGTAACTAGGCTTCGCGCAGATAAAAATCCATTTCTTAGTGTGACTCACAATCTGGAATATCATCTGAGAATGCTTTTGCCATCTATGACACGTAATTTGGTTTCTTCATAGCCAAAAGACACACCGCAAGGTGCACGTTTGCTGATCGTAGATATCAACTGTCGCCCTGAGCACTTCCATGAATATTTCGTCCGCTCGGTGTAATTAAAACGCCATCAAAGGAGAAAAGGAAATGTTTTGGCGGTAATGAAGCGATTGGCGACGAGTTGGCGACAGAGGATTCGGCACAG
Source organism: Trichonephila clavata (assembly GCA_019973975.1). Lineage (NCBI taxonomy): Eukaryota > Metazoa > Arthropoda > Arachnida > Araneae > Nephilidae > Trichonephila > Trichonephila clavata. The sequence goes on from BMAO01034179.1 coordinate 9,007, forward strand.
CTGTAAACAAAATTTAGGTTTCGGTTTGAATGTTAACGAGTTTCGATCTTCGATTTTTGTTTCATTTTTCTGTTTTAATATTCTTTTTGGATTTTTTTTAGTTCAGTTTGACTGTATTGATTTATTTTAATGTTCTTTTTCGAACTTTTAAATTCTAACTGAATTTATAATTTTCGTTTTAGTTTTCAAATAGACTTCGAAAGTTTTAAAACTTTTGATTTTTGATTGAACTGAAATGTTTAACTTTTGAAGTAAATGATTATAACGATTTAAAATTTATTTTATGTCTTCCCGTATCAATTTTATTAAGGGTTTTGTTGGTTTAATGTTTGTGTGATACATATTTGTGGCTGCTAATGCTCTGTATATCTGAAAGTGCTATCATGTTTTTCTCCCCATTGCTTTCAAAAGATTATATTGGTAGTAATAATAAAAATAAATACTTTTTTTCTATTTTTTATGGCCATTATTTCGACGGATTACAGTAGACATATTTATAGCAAAATATGTTTTACATAATTAAAAAAAAGACGATAACACTCAAGTTCCAAGATGACAATGAAAATTTAAAAAATTGTAATGAATAAATGAAATAGATTTGAAAAATCTTGGAATGTTAGAACATGAACTATTTTACGTAAATTTTCAAATTGGACAGCTAAAATCCATTGATTTAGTTTTTATGTGTCATATTTTATTTTAATTATTAAATAAATTTCATTCCATTATCATTTTTATATTGTATTCGAAGTCTTAAAAAATTGAGAATAAATATTGAGATATCTTCGGAAGGGAAAAAAATTAATTTTCTTGTTTTAGCTTAGAAATAATTTATTGCAATAACAGAGAAAAATTAATTTAAAAGCAAAAAATAAAACGAGTGTCCAAATTTAGTTAGCAAAAATAGTTTCACAAAGAATTGAACCACAATTTGCCCCAAAAGTAAATCTACAAATAGAAAAAAGATTTTTAAAAAATTATAATTTTTTTTTATAAATGTTTAATTTAAATTGAAAATTATCCAATAAATGGCTAACTTTTGGCTTTTTTTTATCATCGTCTTTAATCTTGATGATATTGAGTTCACTAAGTTTTAAATAAGAGATATTTTCTACATTCCTTCAAATCACTTTTTAGAGAACGTGCTTATTTTTTACGCCAAATTTCCCAATTTTTCGATCAAAGCATTCCCACTGTTGGATTAATACCTAGTAGCTAGAGCCGGGGTGAGCATTAAGTCGATCGTGATCGACTGGTGGACCGCCAAGACATTTTGGGGTGACCACCTTCTCTAAAACCTAATAATAATTTCATCATTTGAAGGTACAGAAATATTTTAACTATACTGAGGGGAAAAAAATCCGAATCACTAGAGAAAATTTTGTTAAATAGAAATTACACTTCGTTATTTGTGGAGGTTATTTCACGGAGAAAATCGTAAAATATTTTTGGTTACAGGAAAAAGTTTCCTAAATAAAGAAATTCACAAGATAGAGGTTCATAAAATGGAGGTCCAACTGTATTGTAGACTTTCTTTTAACTCACTACACCTACGTTACTGGGTGGACCGCAACACCTTGAAAAAATTAGAAGTAGCCCGTACCCGGTAAAGTCTGCCCACCCCTGAGCTAAAGAAATGCGCTAATTTTTTGTGTGCAGTGTATAGAGCAGGTAGTCTTCAAAATGTATTCCACGGAACTCTGGGGTTCCACGAGTCAAAGTAAAAAAATAATAAAAAATAAACTTTTAAATGACTGTGCAAAATGGATTCACGTTCACGTGCTCTAAAATGTTTGTATACCCACAAAAATTTAAACTCATCCCTGTCATTAAGAAGCTGAAAGTTTTATTCATACATAATAACTTAATTTTGCAATATTTTTAAGCGTTTATTATAATATAATAAAAGAATACTAAACGTGTTTTATATTTATATATACAGTGAACCACAAAAGTGTTCGTACACTTGCAATTTCCTATAAAATTTAATGTTTTCTACTAATAAAAATTAATATATTAAAATTATAATTTTTTAATAATATCTGCAACTTGTTCTTAATGGAATGACGTAATGAATTTTTTAAAAATAGTAAAACTATTATTTTTAAAAATTAATAAACAAAAATTTACTGAAAAATTACGCCATAAAAGTCTTTGTACACTTAAGAAAAAACCTCAATTTTTAGCTTTAAATAGAGCATTTCTTTCTTAATTTAGTACCTAGTAGGATATCTTTTAGTGTCCACAACAACTTTTAAACGTCTTGGTATAGATTTAATGATTTTTTTGTAATTTCTGTATCGATTTTCCTCCATGCATCTGTGAAAATTGTTTTTACTTCCCATTATGTGTTTATAAGTAAAGTTTTCCTTTTTTTAAAATTAAATTCTCACCAGATGTGTTCTACTGCGCTAAATAAATTGATTGAGGAGGTTTTTTAGAATTTTGGGACAGTTATAGAGACACAGCGGCGTACTTTGAGAGCAGTGCGCTTGGCGTCATTATCCTGTTAAAAATGAAGTTGTCTCCTATATCCAAATATTGGGCGGATATTTTAAAATTTCTCTTCAAAATATTTAAATAGAGCTCATGATTCTCAATACCATCAAAAAATACCAAATTACCTAATCCCGAAGCTGATTTACACCCCCACGCAAGAACACCTCCATGCTGAAGCATGGAGGTGGAGGAGTTCTTGTTCCACATAAATTCATGTAATTAAATTCCTCCTTTTTTCCTTTACAAACTATTAAATGCCCATCAGAACCAAAAATGGTGAATTTTCTGTCATCCCAATCAATTTACAGTCAATATTGAATTTTCTGAAACTGAATCCCAAGAATCTAGTTTTATCAATGAACCATGGAGGTGGAAGTGTTCTTGCGTGGAGGTGCAAATCGGCCTCAAAATTAGGTAATTTGTTATTTTTTTTATAATATTGTGAATCATGAGTTCTATTTAAATATTTTAAAGAGAAATTTTAAATTATCCTCCCAAAATTTGGATATAGGAAACGACTTCATTTTTAATAGGATAATGACATCAAGCGCACTGCTCCCAAAGTAAGCCGCTGGTGTCTCTGTAACTGTCCCAAAATTCTAAAAAACCTCCTCAATCAGTTTATTTATCCCAATAGTACATATTTGGTGAGAATTTGATTTTAAAAAAAAGAAAACATGACATATATAAACACATAATGGGAATTAAAAACAATACGCTGAATGTTTTATTGTTTACTATCTTGAGTTCCACGAAATATTTTTATACTTGTTAATACAATGTCTTCCAAAACTGTATAGTTTTCTAATGAAAAACGCATCTTTTTATATTTGTGGAAGAAACCTTACATTATATATATCAATAGGAGAGAGATTCGATGTTAAAAATTTAAATTTAAGCCAGAAGGACTCCTAAATTTTATGTCGGAAATTCATGCAAAATACACAGTATTTCTCACACAACTATAGACATTTTAATGCCATTCAGAACAATGAGCATAAACGCGAAAAATGTTTCTCTGTATGAGTGACTACAAAAACAAAGTATAGAAACAAATGAAACTCAGAATGTATGTGTATTGCGATTGCAGTTATTCTCAATAGACCTAGACTTTGACAGTTTGTGGGCTGCGGTAGCCGAGTGGTCTGGGCGTCGGAGCGTGGCTGGCGTGTCGTGGGTTCGATCCCGGTGCCTCTGGGGGCCCGCCGTGTGGGGGGCGATGCGCGTGGGGTCTGTCGAGAGCTCTGGCGTCCTCCCGTTGGTGTGGTGTGGTGGGGGTGCCGGTTTGGGTGTCGTCCACGTCACTTGGCCATGGTTCAAAATTACGCGGACCGTCCCCAAAAGCCCTCGTGTAGCTAAACAGTGGGACGTTAATATTTACTCACTCACTCGACAGTTTGTGTGGAAAAATACAAGCACATATCCCAATTACTAAACATAATGCATGGATAAGTGACACTAGGAATAACAGATTAATTTTATTAATGAGTAATTATATTAAAAATAGATTTAAAAAGTTTTTAATAATAAATGGAATACTTTTTAATAGCTTTTACGTTGGTCTATTTTGAATATTATTTTAAGATATATTCTTCTAAGTGTGTGTGAGGGATAGGGTTCCACGAAAATACCCTCTAGTACTAGGGGTTCCATGAGTTGAAAAAGTTTGAACACCACTGGTGTAGAGCAGCCATTCTCTTGTACAACTCTGCAGTATGTCATTGTCTTGTAATAGGTATATATGGTTTTACAGATCTTAATTTATAGAGCTGCATTGTGTGTGGGGCAAGGATTACATTTCAAAACATTGTTGGTTAATTATTCCGCAATTCCTTACTGCATTCTCAGCACAAGTTGCTGATATACAAACTCAAACCATAATTCGACATGCTATATGGTTTTTCTTATGTTCTTCGGGCCCTGCATTTGATTTTCTCAAAACCTTCTGATGTTCGTCGGATCCGTAGATGTTAAATTTCTTTACATCTAAAAAAAGGCCGTAGAATTCCAGAAGTTTCGAATCGCCTTTATATATATTTTCTTTTTTTAAAAAGTAGAATATCTTTGATTAACTTTGCTTTTGAACGGTTTTCTTCATAAATTCCGGCCCATGGTATCCAGATTTGGAAATCTTAAAGAAAAATTTGCTAATCATTATGTAAAGTCATAGAAAAATTCTCCAAACTATCTAATGATATTGAAAGTGAAACACAAAAAACGGCAATAAGCACTTTTTTTAACAATCTGAAACTAAATTAATTTATTGTTTATTTACGTAACACTTTGTAGATACAAGGAATTTAGGCAAAATACTTCGCAATATTGAGCATCGGTCAAATGATAAAGATAACACCTAAGTTACCACTTCACTCTTCAAACTTCCAAAATCTAAAAATCCTCACCAATTGGAGGATTTCTTACCTGCGACTGATTTAAAACCTATCAACCCCTTAACGTGTAACAGGACTTGTAACCAAGATTCGACAGACATAATGCCGATCACTTCACGACTATGATAACTAGTATACTGCAGCTACTTTTAGCCTTCAGAGCAGTGACGTACACAAGAAGAGGGGGGGGGGGAGTAGGCTCACATCCCTAATAAACACCAAGGATTTTTGATTTCTAGCACACAAATCATGCCTCGGCACTTTCTTGCGAACGTTGTAACGTTTTCCGCCCACAGCGAAAAATCAGCTTTCTTATACAGATAGCAAAACTCAATTCACATCCGCACATGCACTCTTAAATATTGTGGGGTCTTTTCATCTGACATCGTTCAGACAACTGATGGCCGTTAGGGAAAACCCCATCTCACTCCATTTACGAGCCCGAAAACCCAGACTAAAATTCGAGGTGTCAGAGAAGAACCCCCACCCGAACCGAGTAGGACAGTCCGTTTGAAACGCCAAGAAGAACACGGTCATGTTTACTTCTCCCTCTCATATAACAAATTCTGTAGTATTGAAATAATCAATATAGCATGAAAAACTTCTATTTAAATTAAATATTGTATTTGATATCTGTGGACGTAAATAAACCAATTATTTAATTTCTTATCTCTTCTGCTACCATTTTAATTTTTTCCCCAAAATTAATTTTTAATTTTTTAAAATGTAAACCCCTTTTATAAAAGTAATCTGTCTATATGCCACTAATTCAGAGTGCATACGTATTCCTTCGATTTTAAATTTTACCGTTAAATCAGAAAATGAATTTGAAAATTTAGTTTCATTAATTTTTCATTGTTTTTGAAGCTTTATTCTAAAGCAGAATGCTATATCCTGTTTGGCGCATGCGCCGTAGCTGTTGAGTCAATGATTGTATTTATAGTTGGATATTTTAGTTGTGGCCGCGGTAGCCTGGTGGTCAAGGTAATGGACTCGTGGCCGGAGTGTCATGAGTTCGAGCCCAGTACCACTGGAAAACCCCCGTGTAGGGAGGCGATGCACGTTAAATCTGTCGAGAACTCAAACATCCTCCTGTTGATGCGGTAGTTAGAAGAGTGGTGTGCCAGCTCAGGTGTTGTCCTCGTCACATGACCATGGTTCAAAATTAAGACGTCCGTCGCCAAAAGCCTTCGAGCAGCTGAACAGTGCGACGACAATATTCACTCACTCTCTCAATATTTTAGTTAAACACAGGTGAAGTGTATTTAACCATAATTGTGAAGATAGTGCTGTTACTTAGTACTAAAATTTCTGAGTCTCTTCTAAGGTATAGATAAAGTAAGTTGAAGTGAAGACAAGAACTAGGCTGATTTTTTTATTGTTATAACACCAAATATTGTTTCTTTCCTTTATTGTTATCCTTCCAAAAAAAATTCTTAACCATGGTTCAAAATTATGGGGTTCGTCGCCAAAAGCCCTCGAGTAGCTGAACAGTGTGATGTTAATATTTACTCACACTCACTTACAGAAAGAAAAATTATTTTTCGAAGTAGCTGAAGATAACTGTTATTTTTCTGTGGATGAAGGATTGTTTGAAATCCAATGACACTGCTTTGCTGTAAATATGAGAATGGATATCAAAGTTCTTATAAAACGCGAAATTTTACGAAAAATTCCAGGCTTCACCATTAAAAGGTAAAAGTATACTAGGAAAATTACTAGGGGAAAAAATCTATTTTCGGAAATTAAAAAAAAATACCTTTGGAAACAAAATCTTAAGGAGTTTCATATTTTCACTTGAAGTGAGTCACCTTATTATAAAATACAAATATAAATATTTTTTATTTTACTAATTAGTAGTTAACAAAAATACTAAAATTCATACTTTGATTCAATGATATCTTTCCTAGTACTTTAAATACATTTTTCTTTTTTAATTAATTACAAAAACGCCCCAACAACTTTATCAAGCATCTCAATTTATTCACTTTCAACCTCATTACGACATTCTGAGAGTTTTAATATTCCGTCTTTTTCTAAGATATCAATACTAGATATTTATAGACTCTTCCGCTGCACGTTGGAAGCTAAATAAAGTAAAAGATATAAAACCCTGTTGCGACTTTTTATCGGCAGCAGATCACAAACAAAACAAACAAAAAAAACTCGAAAACGTTGAAAAAGTAAAACAGTTTGCACGTTTCCAAAACAAGAATCTCAATCTAAAAATATCAACTCGCGCTACAAAATAAAAGAAAAAAAGAGCAAAAATTTTCATTCTGTGATACGCTTGGCGACATTACCACGGATGATCCCATCATTAGCCTGTCATCGCCTCTTGGCGTGGCTACACCTTCCGCTTGGCGAAATGTAGTTTCGGTTCTTGTTGCAGATGGTAGCAATTCGCCAGGAGTGGTTGACACGGGATACAAGTGAATCAGCTTCCAATGGTGTTCCTAATAACGTGGATGCTTTACCCAAGTAGAATCCCATGTCGCGTAGAAAACAACCCAACCCGAAGCCTGCGAAACGTAAGTTTTAGAATTCTTTTTATGGTTCCCGCCATTTTTTACTGTTTAGTTTTGTTTGTTTACGTTTGGCTAGTTTTGGTATGGAATACGTCACTTATTTGTTTAGTTTGTGGAAGACCGAGTTTTTTAAAATTAATTGTTCAATGATAAAGCATGTATAAAATCCTGGTACATTTATATCTGAGATTGAAAATATTTTTTGGAATTCTGATATTGTTATAGTTAGATTAATTTTTCTAAGGCTGGCTCCCAAAAATTCCAGAAAATGTTTTGGGGAAAGAAAGTCGTTTTTATTAGAGTTAATAATAATATTTTTGGAACCGAAATACTTTAAAAACAACTGTAAAATAAACAAGTAAAATAATTTACTATGCTAAGGGTTATACTTTCGATATTTTTGACTTGTTCTAAATTTTATCTTACAATAGTAAAGTGTTTTTGAATGATATAATTAATTTATCAGTGTATTAATACTTTTGAGCTAGCCATTTTCGAATGAAAAATGCAAGTTATTTTATTTAAAAATGGCCTTTTAATATTGTATTCGATTTGCTTATAATGTATATAAAATTTTCAGTTCTTGATACTTTCAAATCAAAATATTGAAACAAACTTTAATTTCTGGAAAAAATTTCTTCATTTTTTTTTTAACTCGTTAAGGTTCTGATCTCCAATGATTCAGATTTAACGCTAGCAATAAAGGATCAGTTAGAGTAAAGATGCAACCATAAAGATAAAGATGTTTGTTGGTTAGTGAGAAAAAAACACATGACAGCTTGCTTGGGGAAAAAAAATGGGATATATTTATAAACACGTGGGAATCGCGTGTCTTTGTATGCCTTCACCTTCATTCTAATATCTCGCCTTGCATCATTTATTTATTATTTTACAAAGATCACATACACTACTCTCTACTCTTTAAAGATCAGGATATGAATTTGAAAATCATGTTCGTATAATCATTTAATTTTCCATTTGAAAATACTTTTCTGAAAATTTCGTCAATATATTACTTAAAAAAGATTTATCTCGAAGAAATATTAGCAATTTATTAGTTTAATAACAATGGAAACATTCAAATGATTTCTTTAAAATTATTTATGTATTTTTTGTTTGATATAAGTTACTTAGTGTCTCTGTACGTAATGCTCTTTTTTTATGGGGATGTCAAGGGTTAATATTGACATACGTGTTCCTGAACTTGTAGGTATATGGTGCTCAACATTGTTTCCATTCAGAAAAAAATATTTTGTTTTTAATATTTTAATTTTTTTTACCAGGATAAGCAGTATTACATGATGCATAAAAATAAAATGGTTGTAATTTAACACATAATTCACATGATTGAAACTCTTTCCTAAAATAGGAAACATTGTTGTACATTTTTAAGATTTGCTGATTAATTTTTAAAGGAATTTCATCAACTATTATCCTGAATGATGCACTTTAATATGCACTTTTAAAAAATAAATATCCCATAAATACCCCTCAGATATATGCACTCTATATCTAACAAAAAAAATAATTTAGTTTTGGTTTTTATCTGAAAGGACTATGAAATGTGATGGTTAAAATAGGATGCCTTTTAAAGTAATACAATTGACTGTAAATTGTTACATCTGTGCCTATTATAAGATATTTCTAGTCTAATGTTTACTTAGACTTCAAATACAAATCATGTTTATGTGATTGTTACAATCACAATGGCTACTGTCATTTTATCCATCATGATTTTTTTATTAGTAAAAAATAAAACAAAATAATTGTTGCATGCTGAAAAGTGTCACTTAAAAGATAAAGAAAGAAAAATAGAGAACTGTTGTGTAGTCACATAATAGATTTGTTATTGGTTTTTATTGAAACTTTTTTTGAGCACGTGTTCGCAAAGCGTGCTGTTTCGCAATAAAGGAGCATGTCAAATTGTGTTTTTGATACTTTTCCCCATCCACTCTAGAACTAAAATCTCGCCTGCAATCTAAACTTTGATGTTCCCGATAGAAAAATTTGAATTTCATCTAAACTAATAAAAAGTAATTTGCATTCGTAATTGTTGCGTTGGTTATTTTTGAAAAGAAAAGGGTAAAAAAATAGTGTTTGTGAAAAAGGGGGTTCATAATCTATTTGACCTCTTTTAAAAATTTATGTGTCACCATTGTAAAAAGTGATTGTGACATGCTTAAAAATTAAATTAAATTTGATTAAAAATTAAAAAGAATGATTTGCATATCTTTAGGTCTAAAGATATGCTTGAAAAGCTTAGAACAGATATGTGATATTTGTAGGAAGAAATGGAATATTTCGGAATAAATTTTTATATTAACCCTAGAAAATAGAAAGTTTTTGTTTAAATGAATTAAAATGAAAGGAAGAAACAAATATTTTTTTTGTTGAATTGAAAGAGAATTTTTGTTTAAAAAAATCCTCCCTTAGTGTTATGCTTTTCTTTCTTAAACTTGATTTTTATGGGATTTTTAACTATCTAAATAATTTTTATTAATTCTAGAAAATAAAAAAAAAATTATTGTTTAAGCAAATTAAAATGAAATGAAGATACAAATATATTTTTCTTGGATTGAAGGGGAAAATGTTTGTTTTTAATTCTTTTCCTCTACTGTTAAGTTTTACCAACTTAAATTGATTTTTTAATCTGATTTTAGAAATATATTATTGAATTTTAATTTTTCTTTAATTTGTTTTTTAACCTTTTGAATATAAATGGATACATTTTCAAATGTTTTCTTCCAACATTTAATATTTTACATATATATTTTAAAGATTATTAATAAATTTTCTGTAATTATGTATCACTCAGTTTTTTGCCAAATTTTTCGAATTTTATTCAGGAATCTTAGTAAAAAAGTCTAAAGATAAAATGTTCAAAATTTCTCCAATTTTTTAATTTTTAAAGTAAATTTAAAAAAAAAAATCGTGATTTCTCTTCTTTTTATCAATGAATTAAAGTCTTTTTTAGGACCTAAAATACCTTAAAAGACATTAAAGAATAAACAAGAACCAAAACAATCGATAATAAAAATTGGGAAAAAAATATTATTCAATAAAAATATCTTTATTTGCTAAAAATAATGAAAAAAAAAATCGCTTGATGAAAATAAAAGCGTTTGGGAAAGTTCATTAATTTGCATATTGAAATGATTTTTAAATCCATTAATTTAAAAAAAAATTCCAGACCGGAAGTTTTAGTAGTTACCAATGTGATTAATTATACATGTATGTATTCAAATATCAAACGTCATTATCTAGGAAATTGATACTAATTCTTTAAAACCCTAAAATAATCCTTCTTTCCTTTTTGTTTTACTTGTTCGCAGTTTGGAAACAAGTATAGTGTTGAAAAAATAAGCCTTTTATTCTATGGATTTTCCTCCGTTTATCGACAATTGCTCAATTTCGTATTTAACCCAGTTGACAAAACTGGGACTCTTTGCGGTATGTAAGTACTGATACTTATCAGAATAGTCCCGCCTATTTCAAAGAATTACATTTTTTTCGGAAAAAAAAAGGTTCTTAAATTTTACAAATTATTTATTATCAGTTAGCATTATCAGTTCCGCTATCGAATCGTAATTTTCATATATATTGTCGATTTTTTCCAGTTCCCCTCCCCCTATTTTCGAAGTCCTCGTGTTTTTAATACAATTTCTTCTAAGTTTGATTGAATTTCGATTCTCTTGGTGACTTTCTTGGCATATTTCTTTTATTAAAAAACGCCGAACTATTTCGACGTTGTATGAGCTGTCATTAGCTTATGTACTTTTTACTTCTTTCACTATTTTTAATTAAAAAACTTTTATAGGGTATTTCATTTGAGATAGGTTCTGGCGCATTTCTAGTTGGAATATAACTTTATTTACTCGTTTCAGGCTATATTTTTTTTCAAACACCAAATAACAATAATTTAATAGCTCATAGATATAATTTACTGTACGTAAGCTATTGTTATTAATGCTTTCTTCTCTCTCTTACGTATGGGTACTTTTTTACTAACGATATATTAGATATCAAAGTTCAATTGTAAATTGAGACATTCATTTTCAATCAATTACTATGGGGAACATGCGTTAGATGACGAAAAGTAATAATATTACCATAGAACAATCTATATGAATTATTTATATTTATTGATTGCATTTTTGATGATTACTTTTTCTCAGGATTACGATGAGGAAATTGGAAAGTATTCATAACATGTTTGTTATCTTTGTTTAAGTATAATACAAATTTTGAACTTATAGCAATCTGAAAAATCTACTCGGATCATAATCTTTTCCAAACAGTTTTTTAAGAAATTCTCGGATGAAATAACTAAAAGGAATTTAAGACAGTAAAAATCTATCCTTCTTTCGAATAATGTAAAGATTTAATCATTTAATATTTATAAGCTTAAAATATGTTTTATGTATTTGTATATCATTCATATTTTTATTACTAAATTAACAGATAAGTTATTTTAAGTGTAATATTATTTGTATTGGGTTGAGAATTAAAAAATTATTTTTTAAAATTAGAAATGTGACTGAGTTTTAGTTAACTTTTGGAAAGTATGTGCATAAAGAAATGTTTCATATTTTTTAGTATAGAAATAAATATTTACTTTATAATCATTTTTTTTGCATTTTCTTTTAATATTAAGATAAATTAAGGAACATTTCTTTTTTTATAAATACAAATAAAACTCAATTGCATTTTCAAGCTAGACTTTTAATTGACACTGATAAAACTGTTGCTGATTAGCTTTAAAAATTTAAAATGTTCAACAAAAATAGTGATAAATGAAATGACTAAAATAAAAAGTAAAAATTTTTTTTAAAAAAAAAAGGCTTAAGACGAAAATTAGATGAAATCAATTAACAGCAATGCGGTAATGAATAATCTCACGAAAAATAAATTAACCAAAACCTATTTAAGAATCTGACAAAATTCTAATCTTAGTTTAAAAAATTATGGTCAGAACTCTTTCGAAAATGAAAGAAAATGGCTAACATGTTGCATTAGGTTTAACGTAGATATTTAAACGAACGTTTTTAAGTATAATCTTAAAATCAAATGGGATACTTTCAATGTATCAAAAGGAATTATATTTTATTAAATAATTTGAATTTTACATTCTGAAAATTAGCTAAAATGAAAAACAATCACTTAAATTGTATTGCCAAAACAACGATCATAGGAATACATGGCAGGCTTGGTTTCTTAATATGTACTCCCAAGGGGTTCGACAAGGGGTTAAGTGCGAGTTAAAACCATTCCCATATTTTTTGACTATTAGAACACAACAGACATAATTTGGAATAAGCATGTTCCTTTCGTTGAGTACAGATCTGTTTCGAAAGGTTTTTACCGAAATCGACTTCCAAAGATGATTGACGTATCCGACTACTTTCGACAACTTTTTTTTAAAAAAAATAGAAATATGGAGATTTTTTAAAGTTTTTTAGATTTTTTTTTAGTACATTTTAAGAAAAATAGGCTAAAATTAAGAATAGAAAGAAATTATTATTACTAAAAGGGGAGGGGGGATTTACTAAAAATGACATAAACGCGGCCCATTCTGTACCAAAAGTTTATGAACAGATTTTCAATTTTTCAATTCTGATGTGTTGCTATGTTATTCATTTTTGAAAGGATCTTCAGGATAAGGGATGTTTGAATTTTTACAAAAAAATTAGAGCACTTTATCTTAGTTATTATAGGAAATTGCTTAAAAAAACAGTGATTATATTAACATAAAGGACTGTAAATTTTATAATAAAATAAAATTGATAAAAATCTGAAGGTTTTTTAAAATACTTCTACTATTATACAGACACACATAAAAAATTTCAGTTAATTATTTTCAAAACAATTATAGCAATCTCTGGCCCTGTTTGAGCATTTAAAAATAAACACATTTCGAGTACAACGCGTTTTAAAGTATGACATCTTGCTTGAAATAATGACATCTACTTTTACTAAAACACTTGTAGTTTTTGTTCTAGTGAACGGAAAATAATAAACATGGTATTTTTATATAGCTAATAAGATGGCCTATAAAATAAAGTCATAAAAAAAATTTGTCAATTTTTGGCAAAATTCATAATTTTAGGGTACAGTCGGATATCTTAAGGGGGCGCATTGACAGAAAATTGTTGTTTTTGAACTATTACACCTATAGACATGAAATTCGGTAAGCACTTTTCTTTTATTGAGTAGAGATCGTCTAAGAAGGGGTTTTACGGTAATCAACGCCAAAGGTTGAGTTGCGGGGGTTGTACGGGGCCGTATAGTAAAAAAATATACCCGTTTTTGAACTATTTGACCAACAAATTTGAAATTTGGTAAGCATGCCTTTTTTTTTCTTCTTTGGGAACAGATTCGCTAAGAATGGGCTTTACGGGGATTGACTTTTTGAGAGAGAGGTAGTTATGAAAGAATCTTCAAAGGAAGGGACAGGCTCACGAGGGGCTGTCTACCCAGTTATGATGATGATAAATTAAATAGCCTTTAGTATTAGAAATCCTTTTTAAATTAAGAGACGAGGGCTAAAAGAATGTTTTTCAACACATATAAAAACCTAAGATAGAGTTATATATCAGTAGAGCTAAAATTACATTCATAATATATATTCATACAACATCAGGAAATACCCAGAGAAGCAGGCGGGTATAACTACTAGTATACAAAGTAAACTCCACAAATTTTAAAAATAATCTTTCTATCATTTTTTATATATTTTATAAGAAAAACCCAAGCGATAATCAGTTTTTTGAATCCATTTTTTATTTTAATCAAGAACCATCAGGATCGAGATAACCGTAAATTGATTGTCTTTTCTTAAATTTTCAACATAAAGGAAGTTGATTTGAATATCTGGGATTTAAAAATAGAATACAGAAAATAAACCGAACCATTTTTTTTCTCCTAAATTATGATTAATGAATTCCAAATAATCACAAATCTAAAACATTGTAACAGATAACGACAGAATGGTCCAGTGAATTAATGTTTCAATTTTCTTGTTTTTCTCCAAGACCAATCTTCGAAGGTTTTAACTGGTTTTCGTACGATGTAAAGAAACTGAAATTAATGGATTTTGAGTGGAAGTAATCAATTTTCTACTGAAAATCATCAAACCGGAAAGATTATATTTTTATGGCACTGACTCACGCGATTTGCCAAGTTCGTGGAAAGAGGTTTTATATAAGTAGCGTAAATATGGCCTACAAAAGGGATGACCAATTTTGGCTTTTGTGGATAGCTGTTATGGTTAAACTGTGCGTGAAAAAGCAATTGTCGATGGATTATGATGTGAGAAACATTTGCGAGTATTTGTGAAATTTTGTTTCCAAATAAATGTTACATATTTTTCTTTAACCAACCTACCAAGTTATCGCAAGTCATAATTAAAAATGTTTTGCCAGAACGGTGGGCCAACTGAGTAAAAATTTGTCTTTAATCGACTAGTTCTCTCCAGGTTTACGAAGCGCATAAGAAAAAAAAAAAGACAAATACAACAAAAAAAAAGGACATTTGAAACAATGCAAAAACATTACAAGTTTTATTTACATAATTTACAGATGTTTGGTATGTGAAATCTTGGTTGTACGACCAGGGACATCTTGAGGCAGGGCCTCGGTCACAATGGGAGCATCGTCTCGTTCTCGACTCAGCGTTAATAAGATCACAATCAAAATAATTTCAACAGTCAAATGTTATTTCCGGTTGTATTCTCCAAAAACCTGGGAATTTCGGACGATATGTCAACTGGTTACATAAGATGACCGTCGTCCAATCATAGACCCAGACCTATCGCCATACACCATCATTACTCATTCAGTCAAAAGAAGGTAGTCGGTCTAGTCGGTTTTGCAATTGTATATCATGCACATTTATTTGTTTCGGGTTATCGTCTTACGAGTTTTTGACAATGTGTGCTATTTACTTTCTACTTGTAAGGGTCATGGGGGGGGGCTACTTTTGCGTAGGGTCCAGGGCCGCAAGAAGTCTTAAGACGTCCTTGTATACGACGTACAGTAGAACGTCGTTTATCCGAACGTTTATTATCCGGTGCAATTTTTTTGTCAACTACATGTACTGTATATGAATACGCTTTCGAACAGTGCATGAACGTAGTTTCGCGAGAGGCCAAAAGTGACGGGAAAACCCGAAGTCAGGGATATTTGAGGAAATTTAGTTGTTGACTTGGTAAACATCTGCGCGGAATATTAGGTAATTTTGTTTCCAAGTGTTATGAGGGGGTTCAAGCGATGGATACAGCTATGGAGTGGTACGAACAACAATCAAAGTGCTGTCCTGCTCAAGAGAATCAGAGATCTTGCAGCGAAAAAACGAAGGTATACAATGGAACAGCGAAAGATGAGTGATTATTTTCCACAATCAAGGTAAAATTGCGACATTTTGTACCTATTTTGCTTTTTTTTTCAAGCACGTTTCCCGTATATGCTGATTTTCAGTATTCGTATAGTGTCCGGTTTCATATACTGCATGGATTGCATTCGGTTTTCGGTTATCCGGACAATCGCGTATCCGAATGGTGTCCGGTCCCAATTGATTCGGATAAACGACGTACATTAATGCGATGGTCCAGTTTCTGCCGCACTCAACTCAACATGGTATTATCAATGTTATTCACACAACACGTGTTATCCTTTCTGTTTTATCCGTGTTATCCAAAAACTTGGTCTTCTACATAAGACCAAGCTTTCGTACCCCCTTTTCCCCGTGATATAACAAAACTGCATTAAAGAGTATAACATGTGCTATCAATCACGTTAATAATACCATGTTGAGTACTGTGGCAGGAACTGCACTATCGCATTGATACATGCCATGTAACCAAGGTTTCACAAATAGAACACCTGATAGGCATGAAAATAAAATCGGAATTGTTTCTGTATTCTTTTAAATGTTCATATTTGCTGTGTTCGTCTTAGTTTTTTTACTAAAGCTCTTCGAAACCCTTCTGGGGAATTATGAAAAATCCTGTATACAGCTCCATAATACAGTTGAAGTAATAAATTACCTAATAGTTATTTCTGTAGACAATTTGCAATGTTTTAAATTAACATTGCTAAAAACTTTCAGAGGGTTTTGTGGATTAAGGTAACCGACTACACTAAAATTGTGAATTTTGCCAAAAATTGACATTTTTTCTTATGATTTTATTTGATAGGCCATATCATATTAGCTTTATAAAAACACCAAGTTTACTATTTACCATCCTCTAGAACAACTACAAGTGTTTTAGTAAAAAAAAATGCCGTTACATTAAGCAAGATGTCATACTTTAAAACGCGTTTTACTCGAAATGTGTGTTTTTTTTAAAAGGCTCAAACGGGACAGCGATTTCTCAAAAAGTTTTGAAAAATATTAACTGAATTTTTTTGTGTGTTTGTTTTCTGTATAATAGTAGAAGTGTTTTAACCTTCAGATTTATCAATCACTGTTTTATTACAAGATTTACAGTTCCTTATGTTGATATAATCACTGTTATTTTAAGCAATTTCATATAATAACTGAGATAAAGCTCTCTAGTTTTTGTAAAAATTAAAATCTCTGATCCTGAAGGTCATTCCAAAAATGAATTACAGAGCAACACATCAGAATTGAAAAATCAGAAATTTGTTCATAAACTTTCGGTACAGAATGGGCCGCGTTTATATTATTTTCTGTAAATTTTTACTTATTTTTTTCCCATTTTAGTGATAATAATTTCTTTTAATCTTCGTAATTTTAGCATATTTTTTCTTAAAATAAACCAAACAAATCTAAAAACAACAAAAAATTCCCACATCTCCATTTTTTTAAAAAAAAAGTTGTCGTACACCTTAATAGGTCAACCAGTGTTGTTCATCTTGGCCATCTTTGAAGTATACAATTACGTAAAGGAGACAAATTATGTATAATGATCATTGTTGAAATCTTCTTTCGGTATTCTTTAAAATATTTTGAAATATTTGAAGTAGATGGTTATCGGTCTTGGAGCGCTTAAAAAAATATTTGTGAATGTAATATAGAAAAATAGGAGATGAGGAAAACTGCATAGATAACCCGTTTAGAAGATAACTATAAGATGAACCCGTTTTAATTGCCTTGGATTGTACCAGAAAGCAAGATCAAAATTCAGAACGCATTTTCAGATAGTAAAATATCCCCAAATTCATAGAATTAATTAAATTGTAAATATATTAATTTATCGTTGCTTTTTTAAAAAAAATTTAGAACTATTTTACTGATACATAATTTTACTTTTAAGAATTTCAAGCTGGTTTATAATGCATTCATATTATTTTATTTTTTAATAATATGTAAGTTAAAGTAAGAATATAATTTATACGGCTAAAAAATGAGTATTTTGATTAAAAATAATTAATTGCCGAGTGGGGAAAATTTGAGAACTGAACTACTTTAAATATCTTTGAAAGCCTGTACAGAAAAAAATAAAACCTCAGAATTTGGATTTATTTGATTTTTTTTTTGGATTTTGAGGTATCAAAAGAAATAAAATACGTATTTCTGTTTTTTTTAATTAATTTTTTTAATTATTTATGAAGAAAATTACAAAAACAGAGTGCGGCTTTGAGGTGACACTGAGTTAAGGGACCAAAATCTTTAGAGCGGCAAGAAACATCTTAAGACATGGGCCAACTGGGCCCGGGCCCAGGGCCTTGACTTCGGTAGAGGGCTTTATTCCGAATAATTCAGATCATGATCCAAACTACCCTTGCATTAGAAATTTTATTAGCTTCTTAATTAGTGACAAATAAGAGAAAAAAGGCTTTAATATGCATAGTTTTTAAACAGGTGAAATAATATCTGTGCATCACAAATATCATGCATAATTTATCAAAACAAAATATGTAAACAAAATAATGTGAACGCAGCTTTATTGGAAACAAGCTGGGAAAATAGGAAACAAACACACATTTATTTTGTTGTATGTTGATTTCGGAGTGTTATGAATTCCTATTGGTATAAAAAAGTATATAATGCTATAAAGTAAAATCTCAGTCAACGGACATGAAGTTTTTAGATGCTTTTTGTCATTCTTTGAACAATTATTCAATGTGAAGTTCATTACGCAAATAGCTCAAAACAGGCATAAAGGTTTTGAAAAAGATTATTCCATGCCATATATATAAGAAGTCATAATTTCGTGGAAATAAATATTAAACTAAAAAAACATTTAAAAATTTAATTTTTGCTTATAAAATTTGCTTAACATGCATCTTATTTAAATTATTTCAGGAAAGCAACAAAAATATTTAACTTCAAAGCATTTTAATTGAAGATACGTAATTTTTGGGAAAACTCTGAATAAGAGACAATTAATCGAAATCTATTCACGAATTCTACAAAATGTGTAAGCTAAATACGAAATAAATCTAAAATGATATTCAAGAAATTTACCTTTCTGCCCATTGCTTAATAATATATGTAAACAAATTCTCATTTTTAATAATTTTTTTAAATTTAAAAGTTTTTATTTTTACAAGAAAGTTTTTCCATTTTCATAAAATTATTTTTATTTTTGTCAACACAATTCTTTTTAATTGATGTTGACTGTTAAAACTTCACAGTTATTTATTAAGGGTAATTAATATTTATTTTAAACTGATTCTTTTTTTGAAAAAAATCTCTATTGATGTATATTTATTTAATGTTAAATCCACAGAATCGCATTCTATTTAAAACCACTGTTGAAGATTCTTCAATTCAACCTTCCTAAGTTATAAATAAATTTTACGGCCTTTTAAAACCCCACAAATGTTTAGTTTTTTTCTTATTGTATAATTTTAAAAGCTCACTGAATGAGAAAAATATTTTTATCAGCATTTCAGATACGTATTTAAATTCAGAATTTACAAAAAAAACAGGAATGGAATTGCAAATTTTTCAGCTCTGTTTTCCACCAACAGAAATGAAAGTGGAAGATTAGTTGACAATAGTTGCTTCAGATTAGAAATAGTTTATTGTCTTAAGATTGTCTGGGCGCTCGAGATCTCGAGAAGCAGTATTGTGTAAAACAATAATCCATTCCTTGGGAGCGCTATTCCAAGGTAAAACTATCTTTGGAATTTCGCCAAGTGATTGTTTTCCTCGTCACAATGTATCGAAGTCGTGGGGTTCCGGTGTTAGAAGCACAGCGACTAAGTGGAACGGGAATTTTTCAATGGGTAGTTGTCATGTTATCTCTGGGAGTAGATACATGATAATTAATTTGATGTGTCATAAGATGAATGGGTTGCATTGGACTCTGTAGTTTGACTTTAATTACGTGAAGTAATTTTTTGCCTTAAAGAGTAGTTGTTTATGATTAGTATTTAGTTGGCGTTGAAGTTTTGTTCAAAAATTTAATTTAAATACAGTAATACCCCGAATTTATGCGATAGGTGGGGCAGAGCGATAAAGGCGTAAGTCAGGGTATAATTTCTTACTATATAAATATAGTCGATTCTTGATAGTACAAACCTTCGATAATACGAATCTCTCGGTAATTCAAAGTATATGCTCAGTCCCTAGAAAAGCGTTTGATATTTCGAACTTAAACAACACATTTTGGTATATTCAATAATTCTAAGTAAACTCTGTGGTTGGCCAGGCTACAACACGCAATAATTCAAATAATCGGCGCAATATATATATATATTACTTTTTAAAAATTAATTATATATATAACTTTTAAATCATATTATCTTAGAGTCTCTAAGATAATGGTAGTATGTTTACAATTCTTATTTTCTTATTTCTGTAATTTTCATACTTTTGCTAAGTGCTATTTTTCAGCCATTGCTTTGTTTTGAAATTGTATTTGGGTCCAGAATCTGACAAAAACTTGTTTATTGTACTCAGATTTAGCGCGGGCTCTGCATTTCTGTATGCAATTTTTAAGTAATTTACCTTTCTCTCATAATGGATTTAGATTTCCTATCCATTATTTCCAATTAGTTTTTGCTCGGTATTATTAACAGAAAGGGGAAAGGTTGGCTGGCCAAAAAACATGTTCAATCCCACTTTTATACAGATAAATTTTTTTAAGAGAAAATTTTTTTGTGTACAAGCTGTCCTAAGTCAGCAATGTTGATAATACTGTAGCATCCATTCTTTTATATTTTTATATTTTACTCTGTTATTTCAATTTTTTCATATCTCCTTTTAAATTATGTTGTCTTGTTATCTTGCAATTGTATTTCTTTTAAGTATTAATCATGTTAATTCATCTCTCTCTTGTGGAGAAATTTTGATTTATATATATATATAATTCGAAGTTATCTTATGAAACTCTTGACAATTCGAACACTCTCTGTCATGTACAGTCCTGCAGCAAACAGGTTGGATCTTACGAGTTTTGTGTTGAATTGTCTCTATGTGTTTCTCCTGTAACGTAGCCCCATTAATGACCATTTGCCTTCTACTCTTTCTTGGTGTTTTCTGGTTAATCAGGTGAAAATACACTTTTATTGCTTCTACATTGTTACAACAATGGAGATGAATCTAAGCTGGCTTCGAAAACCTGTAATTAATTTAATTTAGTTAACCGGTAATTAATGAATTCATATTTGAAGGAACTGTATTAACATCATGTGTCATCCACGACAAGTTTAAAATTTTTTATTTCAGCTTGATTGGATGAATAGAAAGTATTTTATTAACGATTGAAAATTTGAACAAGATATATAAATACAATCTACTCCGAAAATTCAAACCTTCGATAATACGAACCTCTCAATAATTCGAAGTATGCTTAGTCCCTAAACAAAAAAAACTCTTGATATTTTAAACTAAAACAATACGTTTTGGTTACACTCAATATTTCGAAATAAAATCTGTGGCTGGCCAGATTACTAAGCGCGATAATTTGAAGTTATCTTATAAAACTCTGGTTAATTCGAACACCAACTACCATGTACAGTCCTGCAGCAAACAGGTTGGAGCTTATAAGTTTTGTGTTGTATTGTCTCTATGTGTTTCCCCTGTAACGTAGCCCCTTTGATGACCATTTGCCTTCTACCCCTTCTTAGTGTTTTCTGGTTAATCAGGCGAAAATACACTTTTATTGCTTTCCTTCTTCAAGTGGACAAAAGACCAATCGCACCTGTTGTCAAATCTTTCGTTTAACTCGTGGCTTTGCTACGCATGTGTTCAGAAGGATGGCCCATTATTGTGAAGATCAGATGCGTAGGATTGTGTATTGAATGTATTCTTTAATACAGGATTTTTAACTTCTGTATAATATTTATATTGCATAATATGTATTTTTTTAAATTACTTTAAAATAATATTTTACACATGTACAGTTGTTGTTTTATTACATCGTTTCAAATTTAAATGTGTTAGAAAAAAAATCTCTTCGAGTATTTTGGGAGTTTTTTTTCTACCCTCTTGATAATTCGAAGTTTTTCATTGGTCCCTCCGACTTCGAATTATCGAGAGTCGACTGCACATATAAATTATTTTTAGTTGGGGACAGAGACGAAAGAAAATAATAATTTAAAAAAATGTTCAATAAAATATTAGGTAACACAAATATAAAATCGCAAACTGAAGTTATTTTGATGTAGAAAATTTCATAAAATCTAACGAGTAGTCTGCCGGCTAAAAGATTCTTTTTTCCCCCTTCCCCGCAAAATTTCCTATTAGCATGCTAATAAATTTTATTCCTTGTTTTGTTGAAAAAATACTCTCTTCGTTGGAGTCTGTATTTTCTAAAATTTGTAACCCTTTTTCAATTAAACTGAGGTCTTCAGTCAAATTCTCATGTCATTCGATCATCTGATTGAACTTGGTCTGAAGACTGAAGCTCTTGAATGTCTTGCTCTTGAATTTCTATGAGAGCTCATCTATTGTCAACTCCTGATCGTGGGAATCCAGCAGTTCTTGAACGTCCATCAGTGTCCTAAATTTACTTGCATGGTGAAATCGACAACGTCTTCAATCAAATTACCAATTTCATTAGGTTCTGGTGGTGATTCCGCTTGAGTTTCAGTGGTGGTGGGGGGGGGGGTTAAGAGACGAATCGACCAGATTTGGAAATCGCTCAGCTCCGAATTCGCGTAAGTCGAGGTATTACTGTTATTAGCTAGTGCTTTATAGAATAAAATTCTCGTTTTTCTCTGTTATTATTTTGATTTTGCTGTCTAAATAGATCTCAAAGCTTACTGTGGGTTGTAAAGTGATTGTGCGTGGCTTTAAGCGTATTCCTAAACTTTCAAAGCACTGGAGAAATTTTGCGAAATTCAAGCATTGCTGTAAATGCGGAAAATTTCTTGTTTTTCCTCTTTTCCTTGAAATATTCTTTAACGGCTTCTAGAAAACTTGTAACCAAAAATTTTTGTATCAAAGATAAAAACTTTTAAATCAAGGCTGGAGAGGATATATTAAAGATTTTTTCGAGTTTGAAAAAAAAAAAAAATTATGCTGGTTGAAGAGGTTGAGTAAAGGCGGTTCATTTTTTCCATAAATTGGTTTATACATTAAAGTTGTTTTTACTAAAACTGATTTGTAAATGATCGACTAATAAAATAATTATACAATTTCCAACAAGAGAGATCATAAAATAATTCATTATTCATGAAATGTTTTGAGGGGCAATGTCTAATTTACTGCCAATTTTTTACTTATTTTTAACAATCTGAGTGAGTGGGTGACTATTAACGTCGCACTGTTCAGTTCCACGAGGGGTTTTGGCGACGGACCTCGTAATTTTGAACCATGGTCAAGGGACGAGGATGATATCTGACCTGGCACCCCCTCTCCTAACTCTCACACCACACCAACGAAAAGACGTTTGAGCTCTCTACAAATTTGACGTGTATCGCGCCACTGCACGGCTGGTCTTCAGCGGTATTGGAATCGCACTCATGACATGCTAGCCATGATCCGATACCTTGACCACTTGGCTATCACGGCCGAGAAGTGGTCATAGACTCGTGGTTAGCGTTCCTTTTGTCGTGAGTTCGAATCCTGATGCCATAAAAGACACACCGCGAAAATTTAAGGAATGTTATGTCAGCTCAGATGTAGTGCTTTTCTCATGACCATGTTTCTATTTTAATAGGTCTCGAGGGGGGAGGTTAATTTTGTCTCGATGACTCGAAATATAAACAATTTCAAACAGATAGAAATTTTTGAAATTAAAATTAAATAATTCGATTCTTTTTATACATTATTTATTAAGGAATAAGGCTTCAAAAAAGTGCAAAATGTTAAAAATCTAATCATAATTTTAAAAATTATGAATGAATATAAGAATGTATATAAGAAACATTAAGTTTTGCGTTGCTCATGATATTTTTTAAAATAGTAGCCCTAACTACTACCAATAAGTTGATTTATAAAATTAAATATATCATTATTACACACTCTCTCTGCAGCTATTTTTATACAAATAGAATAATAAATATTTTTTTTAAAAAATAAAAAAATACATAAATTTTTAATTTTTTAAAAATTTTCAATATTTTTCAAATATTTTGAAGTACAAAATATACATAATACTAAAATTATGTAAGGTTTAAAGAATATGATATATTTTATAATTCATAAAACTTTTATAAATCAAAAGCACCTATTTTAAAAAATAGCATGAGCAACGTAAAGTTTACTTAATATTTATTACAGAAATGTATTTAATTTTCGTATGCTTATAATTTTTAAAACTATGATTATTTCTTTAACATTGTGCACTTTTTTTGAAGCCTCATTTCTTTATAAGTAGTGCATAAAAGAATCCAATTATTTAATTGTAATTTCAAAGAATTATAACTATTTAAAAATTGTTTATATTTTCAACCCTCGAGACCAAATTAACACCCCCGAGACCCCAGAGGTCTGTCGCCAATAGCGATCGTGTTACTTTACTGTGCAAAGTTAAGACACTCACTAATTCTGTATCTAATAGATTAAATGTTCAAGAAGAAACATTGGTTTGTGTGTGTGTTTTATTAAAGTATTTTTATTAGTTTATCTAAATCATAGGTTCCCAACCTTTTTTGAACTTGCGCCCTGTTTTCTAGTGAATATTTCAATACCGCCCCCTTCCACTCTAGAGAAATAAGAGTATAAATAGTATAAATGTTGAAAACAAGGGTTAAATTTAAAAAAATAATCTATACAAATAGAATATATTTTTTAATTAATTTTTTTTCTTAAGCCTCAATGTTTTACTTGCGAATCTGAAATAGCTATTGGCAGAAATATATTTAAATGTGTAATATTATATAATTCAGTCATCGATAGAATATGGTTGGAATTGAAATGCTACTGAATTTCTTCTTCATTTAAAAGAGTGGAATAAAAATTTTAGCTTATCTGTTATAAATACAGGCAGAAATTTTGATGATGCGAAGTAATTCATAATAAACTATTGCTTTCAAAATAAATATATAAGTTGACAGTTTCAGTCTTTAAAGAATCACACGTTAATTCCTGTTTAACATATTTTATTATGTTTCTTGGATAATATATGTAAGGAAATGCAGTGGACGAGAAACATTTTTCCTGCTGTTCACAGACAAAGACAAAAAGTGAATTACAGAAATTAGAATGCTCTATATCATTCAATTTAATGTAATGTAATCTTTAAACTTTTCATCCGCTTCCCGAACTACTGAAATATGTGAATTTTCATACACATATGATGTAGAAATGAGTTAAATACAAACAATCAAAATAAGGTAAAAAGTATTAAAGTTTACTTTTGTTAGTACATAATCAGCGTGTTTTTTTAAGTCTTTTGTAGATTATATTTGATTAATCTGCCCAAACCCCTTCGTGCCATCTCAACGCCCCCTAATTTTCTCTGGTCTTTTACCGCCCCCCCCTGAAAGCCTCAAACGCCACAAGGGGGCGTTATCGCCCACGTTGAGAATCTATGATCTAAAACATTACTCCTCTAGCTTAGATTTTTGCATTCAGTATATCTTTATCGGAACCAAGTGGCACTAAAAATGAACTAAAAACTTTTGACGAACATATCTATATTTCCAAGAAAATAAATTAATGAAGTATTTTTATTGTGATTTAAAAGATGAAATATATATATATAATGTATTTGGCTTGATGATATAACTAATGATATAAATCGCAAAAATGCAAAGATAAATTAAGAAAATAAAAACTGCCACTTTGACTACGTGAAAAGGGATCGACGTCTTTTTTACACCCTTTTATAAGCTTCATTTGTACGTAACGGAATCTTTGAACTCAATTTTTACCCCCTTTAAAAGGTCTGATTAATTTGAAATTTTTCCCACTTGTCCAGGACTGATGGCAATACAACAATTTAATAATTTTGTTCCATTTTCCTGATCAGGATCACCAGGATTAATGATTTCCCATTTTCTGATCCCATTCCTCATCTGGGGACTAATTTTAGATTAGGCGACTAAAAGATTAAGTTACAACTTTGTTAGATTAACTATAAAAGGGTGTTTTTTTAAACTGTAATTTATTTATTTATAAGAATTTGTCCCCTGGAGGGAAATGAGTTCGATATTTCTAATTTTAGGATATTACGGAAAAATATAATTACTCGTTCACACCTTACAATGTGTACATTAACAAGTAATTGTGTGAAATGTAGCATAGTGTACATATTTTACAAAGTTTATGAGGAAGTTTACAATGTACATTATATTAACGGGATTTCTAATACACTGAACAATATGTTCGCTCTCCCTCTCTTTGTTTCTTTTTAGATGATCTTAGAAATTTTATCTATTTAAACACAACTTCGCATGTTATGTTATTATCATTTCGTTATTCACCACGTCAAGGATTACAAATTAGGGTTTGTAGCTTTGATTTTCATGAATATATTTACTATATTATCGCTAACATCAGCTATTTATTTCTACTTTTGATGCATTTCTTCCAGAAAACCATTGACGCGAAACCTTCCTCGAAAATCGACAACATTTCATTATTCCAATCATCAAGGTATTTCAACAAACTACTTTATCTCAACATAAAAATAATCTCTTTATTAAACAAATCATAATAAACACAACTTTTCCATTTGGGACATCCCTAAGCGAAAACAACAATCCTATACCATCTGTTAATTTCTACAACTACAACTCTTTTATTTCTAAGCCTCCATTATGTTAATTCCAATGCATCGCAAATCAAACACATCCCATGTCAAAATCATTATTCAAAACGTAACTCCTTTACCACCCCACGCAGTGATGAAACATCCCCATAAAAATGCCCCGGCACAGAAAAATCCCGTCGTGCCCGATAAGGCTACCGAAACAAAGACTTCTTCACGCCCTTCGGAGCACGCTCCTGCTCGCTGTATCTCACCTATCCGCCGATAAAGGCGGGAAAAGACACTGGCGAACGGACAGACAAGAGAATAGAAAATAATAATATAATCTAACACAGCAGACATTTTCATTTCCCTAAACATTTTGCAGGGAGAGATACTAGATATATGCCCCAGCATCTCTGCTGGCCTTATCTGGGTCCGCCATCTTTTGCATAGCGGGGTGTGGGGAAGTTTCTCAATTGTTTACAGAGGGGAATTTGGCGTGGAACGGTGTCAAAGCAACAAAAGGGGAGCATCAACCCAGTGCGGCATGCGTTATCTTTTTCGACGCGGTATTGTTGTTTTAAAAGCATTTGTTGGACCGTCTTTTGCTCTGGCATTGCGTGAAATAGACGGATATGGCAGAGGCGAGGTTTGTGTTGTTGCAATGCAAAAGGATTTGGGGGACTGTTGGAATGTGATTCTATAAATTGCACCTTAAGGTGACCTGTCTTAAAGCTATCAGTGCGTTATGATAAATACTATCACCTACATATTTTTTTCCGTTGAGGAAGGCTCTAACCTAAATACTTTTCGATAATAACTTTATTTATAAATCATATCAGAATATGAAAAATACCCCCCCCCCCACCAATAATATAGTCTCATCATCTGCATATATTAAGGAGAAAAGAGATTTTCTCATTTACTTATCTTCTCATCACAATATCTCATCTAACTATAAGACCTACAGACTTGAAATCCCATAAGCAGGTTCTTTTCATGGAGTAGAGGTCCGTTAAGGGTTTTGCGGAAATCTACATCTAAGGGGCATCTTAATCTACATCTTACGACTCTTTGAGGCCCTAGGCCGAGGGAAATCTTAAGATTTTTTAGGCCCTGGGCCCCTATGCAAAAGTAGGCACTACCTGTGATCTTTAAAAGTAGACAGCATCTAACATGCATTGTCAAATACTCGTTTATGTGATAACTTTAAACATAAATGTGCACGCGACTTACAATCTCAAAAACCTAGGCACAAACCGGCTCGATCTATAGCCGCATTTCAGCAAAATGAGTTGAAATGGTTGTTTATAGTATTAGGCCTAGGTCTAGACATGGACAATAGTCATCACATAATAATACAGTTTTACCACCTGTGCCAGTTGACATGGAGTTTGAAATTCACTTTTTTTTTGAGAATATGTACGGAAATAATATCTGACCATTAAAATTATTCGAATCATGATCTTATTAAGACAGAGTTGAGAATGATACAAGGTCACCACCGAAGGCGTCCCTGCCAAGGGGGGTTGCGAGGTGTTTAGTGCCATTATAGATAAACATTGCCGTTTTTGAACTGTTAGACCTACAGTCTTGAAGTTCGGCAAGCAGAGTAGGGATTCATTACGGAAGAGATTTGCGAAAATAGGACCCCAAGGGGGATTGTGAGGGGTTAATGGGCGTTATACATAAATATACCCGTATTTGAACTATTGGAGTTACAGACCTGAAATTTTTCTGGTATGTTCCTTCATTGAATAGACATCCACTACAAAAGTCCTGGCCTATTTAAATCAAGAGGTTAGGGTTATATAACAATGTTTTTTCTTCTCAATACAATCGAACGCTTACTGCTTGAACTTAGATATCAAAACTTAATTATTTATTCATACGTCATGAAAAACACATCAAAGCGGGCGAGTAATGGCTAGTTATTTTATAAATGTTGAAACATAATACTAACTTAGCAACTCTCTAATTAATAAATCATTGCAAAGGAGTCTGTCTAATATCTGGCACATTATATTTCTATTGCAGTTCGTTTACAAGGCTATCTTTGTAGGACAATAATCCTAGGCATTTTTTCAGATTACAAAGTACAAAATTAATATCACTTTCTGACTCCGTGATATTTTAGAGATCAGCAGTGGTGTGCATAAGGGTGTGGGTTTTGGAGGTTCACACCCCTCCAATATATTGAAAGTTTAATTTTATAGCATAATCGTAAAGTCTCGGTGTGTTCATCTATTGTTGTTGCTTTCTTCAAGCAGTCCGTGTACACTATTCTCTGAAAATCGGAACATTTTATTATATTTTGTACTTCTATCTTAATGAACCCATTTTTTTAGTGCAAAATGTTTTCAATATAAAAGGATTTCTTCACCCGAGCGACTAAAGGTGTGGGAGAATTGGTAGGAGGACTAGCTATATTTCAAAAACAATCTAAATTGCTTACAATATTAACACAACTCAAATTCAATCGATCAAGGATAAGAGATGCACCCAATTAATGAATATGAAGACAATTTACGAGGAACGCGAGATATGAGAAGACTTTAAGGACTCTAACTTCTTAGCTATTTAATCTAGTTTCAATCTTCAGTGACAGTTCGTCACCTTTAGCAATTCAATTATCAAATATTAAATATCCACGATTCACATTAAATTCGGTTAATCACTGCTCTGCTAGCAGTCTATTCTACTTCCCTCTCTAACCTAAAAGCCTAGACTATATATGAGTATTAATTTACATATTCACGTTTTCTTCTTCGAGGATTAGTTTTATAATAAAATAATTTTTAAAGACCATAAATTCCCCAAGAGGACTGTTAGTTAAAGGAGCGTGGATAGAACCGTCACAAATACTTCGTTTCCTGTATAGAATTTTTAGCTAGGTTTAATTTTTCGTGTTGAAGGAAAAAAATGTATATTTGTGGGGTGTTTCTAAGTCAAATAAACGTAGCATATATAATAAACGAGTGAGTGGTTAAAGTATCGTGAATTTTTTTTTTAAATGTTTTCTCCCTGAAAATGTGTTTTTCTTTTATTTCTTTGGTACAGTTAACACGCGTCTTTGTTTTATGTTGTAATATGAGACTAAGTTCTTAATACTCTTATATATACAGAAATTTTTTCGATCATTCATTTTCTGGATTCATATAATCAAATAGGCATAATTTCAAACAGAAGTTAAAATAATTTTTTTAGAGAATTCATTATTTTTTCAGATATTCCCCCCCCCCCTTCTAATGAGCTGTGTGTGCGTATTAACAACTAAGCCTTTGCAGACATGGTAAATCCACAAAGGAGCCAATTCATCGTGGCTCCATCTAGTGGCGGTTCTCGCTCCCAATTTGGGCGCTCAAATTAATATTAATTAAAGCTCTCGTCGGATGCTGAATATTTGTCGCGATTTAATTTTGCCGAAAGACCAGAGCCAAATTGAAACTCAAGGGATTGTGTACATACCGCATAATCATATGACATGCGTGCCTACGATTTTCGCATCCAGAAAATCTATCAACTTTAGCCGGGATCGAACCCGCAATCTTTCAGCCACCGAGCTGACTCGGATTTTTAATGTATTAAATTAAAACCATATGATTTAGGAAAAGGATACCAATAGAACAGATAACCCACAGTATTTTCATAAGTTCTACTTTTTTACATTCATACTAAATATTTAAGCAAATTATTATTTTTCTTTTAAAATTAATTACATAGCTCAATGTCAAGATACCAATGAAGGCTGTATCAGTAGAAGTAATGTAAATAGCTAATTTATCACCTTATCTTCAGTCATCGTGTACCTATTTACATTTTCTTGATACAGTAGTGCAATTTCTGGCGAAAACTCAGAAATTTGAATAAAAAAAATACTTCAGATAGTCATGGTTGTTCGCATCCGTGAGGTTTTGCTTCGCATCGTAACGCTTAATAACTCTGCTACTTTTTATTACAAAGTTTTTACTCTCGGGATTTGAAATACCTTTGCGGCAGTTATTTTTTATAACAAGTAATACATGAAAAAAATTTCTTTTAAGTCAATTCCTACTTTGATCAACAACAAAAAAAATATTTGTTACTTTTTATTAAATAGTTACAATTAATATAAATATGTATATACCTATGACAGAATCACAACATTAAGTGGCAACTAATTTATATTAGTTATCATTAAAGTATCGTATTGTCATCCAAAACAATCGTGTATATAAAATTTCAGTTCAACTGAATGCTTTGAAACGTGAGGAAAAAAAATCTTAAAAGTTTTGACCCAAGTTGCTGAAAATGAAGCCAACGTGGCTGTATCTGTAATTCTTTAAAAAACTAATTTCAGTCAATAATTTTAATTAATTATAATTAAATTATCAAATTTTTACCCAAAACAATACTGTTTAAAAAATTGTAGCTCAAATGAGCGCTTTAAAATGCGAGAAAAAAAACTTCAACTTTTGACACAAGTCGCCAAAATGATCGCTAAGTCACCTGAAATAATGCCAATGTGGCTGTATTTCTAATTCTTTGAATAATTAGTTTTAATCAATTAATTTTTATTAATTATAATTAAATTACTGTATTGTCATCCAAAGTAAGCATTTCAGCTCAATTGAGCGCTTTAAAATGCATTTATATTAACGATTGAAAATTTGTAGGGAATTAAAAAAATATATTGGTGCTAATTTGATATCGGAGTGTTACGCGCCAAGTTGTTTATGTTCGCCAAGATGGGTGATAACATTACAATATGGTTACCTTGATATTTATATCGTATGGTCGTGATTACCATGGGATGATGTATATTATAATTAATTTTCATTGGATTTTGTCTTTTCTGTGGTAAACTTTCTAAATTCGATTTCTTTAAATATTTAACTATTTTCATTCAAAATAATTCTTTAAGCTATCAATGCCGGTTTAAGCCCATTTCGGGCCCTAGGCGCAGAAAATTTGCAGGCTTTCTTGGCACTGATGGATCGAAATTTATAACCAGAAAATCTGGTTAAGTCTACCTTATCCGGACTCGGGTGTTGTCCTCATCACTTGACCATGGTTCAAAAGCTCTCGAATAGCTTAATAGCGTGACGTCATTCCTCACTCACTCATTCACTCTTGGAATTTTTATAATTGTTTCCATGAATTTAATTTTATCTTCTTCATAGATTTGCATTTTGGATGACCAACAATATACAGCTTAAATTTCAAGGGTGGCTAGGGCAATAAGTATTTTTTTGTACACATGGGAGGTCAATTTCTAAGTAAAAATTCTGCTTTGAAGAAGTTCACAAATTTATTTTTTCAATCAATTTTTTTTATTTGTTTAAATTTTAAAAACACTTTCACAAAAATAAAATTTAAATTTTAAGAAGTTTTAGCTTAGATAACAACATGAATTAGAAGAAAAAAACATTAGCATGTGTATTTTATCACCGATTCCATATACAAAATCTATTTGCAGTTATGTAATAATGAATTCAGTATTTGAATTTAAATCTTATATATACATTGTCATATTAATACTAAATAGCTGGAAAGAAATCAATTAAAACACATGACTAAAGTTAATTATGGGACCTGGTTTTTCTTCAACAACAGTGAAAATTAAGTTTTGTTGAACTAATGGTTAATTAATATTTGAGTAAAGTAAAAATCGTATTTTTTTTTTTAGTTTTATAAAATAATTTTGACAAACTTAACTTTTTTTATACCACACAATAATTTTTGTTAAAGAAATTAAAATAAATGGAAATTATGTGAGATTCTAATTCTTTATTTATTTATTTCTTATTATTGAGCATTCGAATTAGCCTTTATATTGGTTTCATATTTGCTAAACAGTTAAAGTGGGATTTCAAAATAAATAAATAAAACAAATTAAAGAAAATTAAAAAAAAAAACCCAAAGCAATCGTTTTACATTTCTTATTTCGAAAAACCACAATTTAGTCACAGTTGAGGCTTTTACAAAGCAAATGTTCTGCTACTCTAAATAAACATACGTCACTGCGGTCACGAAGACGTCAGATTGTGGATTAAATGTAAGGAAATAGGGAACTAAACTTTTTGGTCAACTTATTCTATTTCATGTTGAATAAAAGCATTAGTGTTTCAGTATAATTGGACAATGCCCCTTTAATGAATTCCATTGGGATCAATCTATACGCAAGAAAAAAGAAACAAGTAAAATAAAAAATTTTATGTCAATTCCTACTTAAATTAACAAAGAAAAATTTTATTTTAGTTACTTTTTATTAAATAATTAGATTTGATGTTAATATGCATATACATATGGCAGAATCACAATATTAAGTGGCTAAACACCTTTTAAATGAACATTAAAAGCTTTTTAACCACATTAAATTTGTAATTGCATTTTTTTTTACAAAAGTTGAATTTTACCGGTAAGAATTATCAAAAATCAGTGTATAAAAGGAATGTTAACGTCTAACTAGCGTAGGATATCCAGGTTACGTGAAATCTTCATCACAAATTTGTTTTATCCAATGGTGCTGCCATCTAGAGGAATAATATCGATTGAAATATATCTCTTAAATTATGAATAATTAAATTTGATTAATGAATTAATGTTTGAAAAAACTGCATTAACGTATCAGAGTGTCATCCACTACAAGTTTTAAAAAATGTATTTGAACTTGAGTGGATGAATAAAAAATATTTTTTTAACGATTGAATATTTGAACAAGATATATAAATAAATATATATAGGGAGAGTTTGAACTAATAGCAGGAATTGAAAAAAAGATTCAAATATATGTTTACTAGCCAATACTCGCCTTCTTCAGGGGGAATTTCATGACATTATAAGACTATACGTTCTTTTTAGGGTATCATTAATTAAGTCCTAGCATTAATCTTCAGATTGTATTGAAACATTCTTATAATTCCCGTTTTTTATTTAAAAAGGAGAGGATTTGAATTTCTGAAATAAAAGCATAACTTTTCAATAATGCCCGTGTAGCCCCCATCCTTAGATACCATTTTTAGCGAATCACTACTGGACAAAAGAAACATGCTTGCCAAATTCCAATTCTGTAGGTATTATTAATAAAAAAATGCGAATTTTTAAGGTTTATTTTCCCTCGTAACTTACCACAACCCGCCTTGGGAACTCTATTTCCGCAAAATCCGTTCTCAGTGCATTCCTACTCAGCAGAAGAAACATGCTTGATAAGTTTCAAACCTGTAGATCTAATGGTTCAAAAACGGAGAATTTTTTTCCTGTAACGCTCCCGTAAACCTCCTTAGGTGCCATTTGTGCCAATCCCGTTCTTGGCAAATCTTTCGTCAATGATAGAATATGTCTTCCGAATTTCAAATCTATAGGTGCAATAGTTGGAAAATTGGAAATTTGTGTTTTTCTCACTCCCGCAATCTCCCTTGGCAGTAGATTTTTTGCTAATCTCGTTCTTAACGGTTCTCTTCACAACAAAAGGAATATACATACCAAATTGCAATTCTGCAGATCTAATAGTTCCACATATCTCGTTATGAGACGCTTTTGTCCTATGTGTGTATATATAAATAGATGAGGTCCATATGTTGGCTATTTTTTGACCTATGTTCCACAAAAGAAAGAATTTTAACAAACACTAACTTTAAAAAAGGTTTTATATGTTTTTAAGACATTCATTCCATCTTGTATTCTTCTTTCAAAATACATATTCGACTTCCCAGTCTTTCGGTTATAATGTACAAATTTCAATTATGTTTTGCATTTGATAATTAACACGCACACAATGAGTGCTTCAGAATATTTCATTTTAAAGGCTTATTATATAACAGTTTATTTATCTTAAATATGTAATGGTAATGCATGTAGACATTGCAGGTAGATTCAAATATTTATTACGCGCACAGAAAGCGTTGACGTTTAAGAATCATCAGCACTAAGTACTTTCACACCTAGCTTTCTCACACTCGTCTTTAACTTTCAAAAAATCTTTCCAGCCCACAAACACTTACCTGAAAAATCGCACGTGACCAGTGGCTAAATCTTTGACCTGTGTCACTAACAAGACTGGCAAGGGTCACTGCTCACAATAGCTCACATCCTCTACGAGGTGACTTAATAACCACCTTGGGTTGATTTAAAGCACACACTTTTGTCGTTACCCAACTAAATCTTTATTACATGGTTGGACAGCATTTCTCACTTCTACTGGATCAGCCACTCGATGAAAAACGCTTGCTACAAGCTATTATTTTCCTGTTATGCCATTGTGCTGAAGTGAAGAGACGATGCATAGTTGATTAAGTGAGACTTGTGTTACGCATCAGTAGGTCTAAAATGATTGATAAATCGCGTCGTTCAAGGTTGGTATCTTTCAAAGGATCCGTTGCTCCTGAGAGATTGGACAATGTCCATGATGTTGGGAAAGATTATTCAAATGAATGGAATGATTTACGGAAAAGAAGGGACATGCTCCATACTGATGGTGGTTAATTGTATCTAAATTTATTTGACCCCCTCTCTCTTTTGAATATGAAGCTTCTTTCTCATGTTGGGTTTAAGTTTCATTTGTAGAGGTAGTTGATTCAGAAGCGATATTTAAATTGAATTGTAGAACAAAGTTTTTAAAAAAATCTTGCAGTTAAAATAAAACTTTGAGATGGGTTACACAGTATAATTATAATGATAGATTGTACATATAGTCGACTTTCGATAATTCAAACCTTCGATAATACGAACCTTTTGATAATTCGAAGTATATGATCAGTCCCTAGAAAAACTCTTCATATTTCGAACTAAAACAATACGTTTTGGTACACTCAATATTTCGAAGTAAAATCTGTGGCTGGCCAGATTACAACACGCTATATAATTCGAAGTTATCTTAAAAAACTCTCGACAATTCGAACACGCACTATCATGTACAGTCCTGTTGCAAACAGGTTGGAGCTTACAAGTTTTGCGATGTATTGTCTGTGCGTGTCTCCCCTGTAACGTAGCCTCTTTGATGATCATCGTCTGCTACCCCTTCTTAGTGTTTTCTGATTCCTCAGGCGAAAAGACACTTTTATTGATTTCATTCCTTGAAGTGGATAGTAGACCAACCGCAACTGTAGTCAGACGTCCATATCTTTCGTTT
The DNA here is from genome assembly GCA_019973975.1 of Trichonephila clavata. Classification (NCBI taxonomy): domain Eukaryota; kingdom Metazoa; phylum Arthropoda; class Arachnida; order Araneae; family Nephilidae; genus Trichonephila; species Trichonephila clavata. The sequence goes on from BMAO01034179.1 coordinate 44,590, forward strand.
AACTCGTGGATTTGCTACACATGTGTTCAGAAAGGATGGTCCGCTATTGTGAAAAAGAGATGCTTAGGATTGTGTATGAGAGAATGTATTGAATGTATTCTTTAATAAAAGACTTTTAACTTCTGTAAAATATTTATATTGTACTACATGTATTTTTAAAAAATACTTTAAAATAATTTTATACATATGTACAATTGCTATATTATTACATAATTTCAAATTTAAATGTGTCAGAAAAAAATTCTCTTCGTATATGTTGGGAATTTTTTCTCCCCACTTGTTATTTCGAACTCTTGACATTTCAAAGGTTTTCATTGGTTCCTTCAACTTTGAATTATTGAGAGTCTACTGTATATTGTCTTTCAGAGATCACTTGTTTTGAAACATAAGTTTATCAAAGTATGAAGCCCAGTGCCTGAGGGCTAGTGTATCACGCTTCCACCCCACAGGTCCGGGGCACAAATCCTGTACTGGGCATGGTCGACTCAGCCTTTCATCCCTTCTGTGGGGTGATAAGTCAGTAAGCACCAAGCTTGCTGGGGAAATTAACACTGGGGGTTTGCGTTGGAGTTGTAACGGATCTATTCGTGAGCCTCCTTCTAATCCTGTTGGGGAAAATCATTTCTTCAAATATTGTTCTATTGAAAACTTTCCCCAACGAAGAAGATACGATTTATATAAATCGGGGCTTATGTTTAAGCATTAACATTTAAATTCGAGAGAGAGGTTAGGAATTAGATAATAGAAGTAGTGATTAACGTAAAGTATAGTAGAAAACAAGTCAAGGGTGACTCGTCGATTAATTGCTTAATATTTAAGATTGATAGTTGATGAGTTTGTCAATAAGATATATTTGCATTAGAATAATAGAAGTCGAATAGTTGAGATCGGAATTACGATTATTTAGAACGTATATTACCAAAACGTTCCAAAAGTAAGTGATTCAATTCATAATTAAATATCTAGTCTTCCTCGCTTTTGCTCCAATACTTATTTATTTATAGGTGCATTTCCTAATATGGGTTGTGGAGGTTTATTAAAGGATTAATAAATTATATTTATTTTGATTATGGCTGATCTTCGTTCTGACTCCCAAACACTGATGGATGTCAGGGGACATCCGTCACCAAGTGACCATCTGACCGGAATATCTGCTCATGCTCCTCAGCTCCTAAGATCACGAAAACTGAGAGGGACACAGAAGGCCTTGGCCCTCATTAGCTGTTGCGCCACTTAGTTTACTCTAGTATCAAATTATACTTCAAAATGTTGGTGCCGATTGGTCACACAAACATAAAATTAAATTTGAAAATTAACTTGCAAAATAATCAAAATTTAGTTACATAACTTAAAATTTGTGGCACAGTAGATTTTAATTAAAATAATTTATAGGGAATTTTTATTATACCTGTTAAAAGTGGCTGCAGTAGCCTGATGGTTATGGTCACGAACTCGTGGTCAGCGTGTCATGAATTCGAGCCATAGTGCCACGGAAGATCCATCTTGAAGAGCTTGTTGCTGATACTCGTTAAAATTGACGATTCTCAAAGTGCTCCATTTAGAGTGATGTGGTAGTTTTGAAGAGAGGGTGATAGCTTAGGTGTCGTCCACAGCACTTGACTAAGACTCAAAATTGTGAGGTCCGTAGCTAATAGCCCTCGTGTTGCTTTATAGTGTGACCTTAATAAACTCTCACTTATGCATGCTAAACTTGCAAAGGTCAATCGTAAATTAGCAAAAGCCATGATGAATTCTTGTTTGTATAAAATTTGTCGAATTCTGAGTGGCAAAGGAAGTTTTGCTATTGTATAACCATGTCCGCTATAGTCGAGTGGTTATAATTGCTGGCGTTGCTTCTGTCGAGTCTTTCATTTGTGTAATCGTTTCATTAAAGATTCACCGAGTAGACATTTTGATGCACATGAGATTTTTGTAGATATTAACTGCTTTATTATTGCTTTAAATATCATAAATATTACATATAGGAGGTGGGTAAAAATAGACTTTTTTTGCCCATCGGCAAATTCATATTATGTACTTTTTTAACCTTGATACTCAGCCGAAATGAAATTGTTAGGTTTTTTTTTCAAACAAATCTTTTATTAAATCAAGAAAACAGAAAAGATAACAATGTTAAACTATTTGTAACAAATTTCTTTGATTATATTTCCTTCTCGCTTTCACTGGCTGAATCGCCACTGGATTATATATTAGCGGCGTCTTGAAGTGTATCAGCATATCCAAGACTTGGTGCTTTTGTCTGAGTGTGATTAAGGCGCTAGTATACCATTTACTAAAATACAGATGCAACATGTGCACAGCAGCCAACAACTCTAGCACCAACTTTGTACTGATAGTACCATTCAATGTTTGGGTTATGATCTATACCTGTGTTCTTATTCATATGTTATATACTTTTGAACGTGTGTCGTGATCTCAACCGGAGTCGAACAACTGAAGAATCTTCTCGATTTACGTAAAGAGAGTACAGCCCCGATTGATTAAGGTGTTCGTGAGTGTATAATTGGCTTTGCTTAAGCTGATATACCCCAAGAGTTAAATATCGTAGCTCCTTCCATGTTAATCCTGGAAAATCAGAATCACTTAACGAAGTTCATATGGCCCTTCTTCTTGCCCAGCCTAACAGTCTGACCGATTCACGGACAAGCTATTTTGTTTCGTATCACTTCAACGCGCTCGATGCACCAAAATAAATGAATGTCAGTTTAAAAGCCTTATTATTGTAGTATTTGAGTATATAGTGGTGCTTAAAGCGTTTAACAGGTTTTTTTAAAAATGAAAGTTAGAAAAAGCGTTTAAAATAACAAAACTCCACGAATTTGCCAAGTTTGATGACTTTTTTTATGTGACTTGCTATTTTTTGCCCTTACTATTTTAGAATAAAAGTAAAGATCAATACACACACACACCTAAAGTTTACATAAATATAATAATATAGCTCCCTCCAATTAATATTTTGAATTTTCATGACTATGATGGGCAGTAGCGCATACAAAAATTTACCAAGGGGGGGGGAGGGTCCATGGTCGAAAGTCCCCTAACTCGTATCATGCCTCAAGACAGCACCAACACTAATTGAATCTTCTGATTTTGTCGATTTTGTTAACAAAAACAGTAAAAAATAAATTATTGAATTAATAATTAGCATTAATTAATAAAACAAATTGTTAATTACAAGTACTTAAGTAAATTTTACATTATATATATATGATTATCAATCGAAAAAAACTCAAGGTCTTTTGGAGAGGGCTCCGGACCCCAAGGACACCACCCCCTTGTGTGCGCCACTGATGATGGGTGAAGAAAGGCCAATCTTTACCCACCTCCTTTAATAATTTTAAGAAAAATTATGAAGTTTGAAAATTGGTTCAAAATTACGAGGTCCGTCGCCAATATCCCCAATACCTCTTTGAAGAGCGACGTTAATCAGTTAATTGTATTTGACGAATATACTAATCATGGAGAAGTTGCAGTGTATTATGTTATGACGAGTATACTGGTCATGCGTAAAAAGTAAATACCATTGATTATTTTAATTGTACTTTTTGGAAAGGAAAAAACATATTCTCAAATTTCAAGATTTTTAGAATATTTTGAAACCAGAACAGAGAGAAACAAAAAAAAAAAATTTGAAAAATTTAAAATGAATTCATGCGTCCCCGTATTCATCGGCTGAAACAGCGTATAAGTTTCATAATGAATTTATTTATGTTCGATGATAATGTTTTTTAGAAGCTAGCCTAAAAGTGGCCATCGGTGAATACCTTTCCACAGGAGGAATTTAAATTCTTACCTTTATATATTTAATTGCGTTTTTCAAGAAAAACGTATGTAACATATGTTTATGTTATCCAAGTAAAAAAGTATTAATAATAAAATTGACAATTTTTATAAAAAAAAAACATTTTTATCCAATATTTTAACAGTGACACTTTTAATCTGTGACTGACGAGGATACTTGTCATCGCCCTATTTCCGTGATACACTGAAACGGGAGCGCCGTTGTTAACCGCTTCCCTTCCCAATTTTTTTGAAAAAAAACTGCAAAAAATCCTCCCAATTTTATTTTATTATTAAATACCAGAAATGAAACAAAACAAAATATGTAGGTTTTAAGTTGAATTTTTAATTTTTTTACAGGTGTAAAGCATTTAGTTTTCATATTGCTTTACTATCCCGAGTTATCTCGGGCAAATGGAAAATAGTTAAATATTAGTCTTTGTAGATAGTTTTTGAAACAAGGGACAACACAAAGTGATACCTGCCATTCTGTACACTGGTATCCGGTCAATGTTCTTGCTGGCTTACATCTGGAATCTCTTTTACGGGTGCATTGTTTCCAAAGACTACAATCGTCTTCAATAAGGCTACATACAGAAGAATCACTTCCACTATTTTTAATGTCCACCCCTTCAGAATCACTATCTGAAAAATCATCGCTTTCGGTATCTTGCATCATCACCATTATTTTACTTTCTCTTCAACGTAACTATTCTTCTCTATACATTAATAATCCACAAGCTGACATATACTATACAATAGGGAAAACACGTGACCACTCCCGCCAAAGGAACCGCGAAACCAATAAAACTTTGCAAACTGCTAATCAAAGCTGAATATTTCCTACAGGCCGAGTAAAACCGTGATAAAAAAAAATCGTACTGACAAATTCTGCTTACCCGAGTTTTCTCGGGATAATAAATTACTGCAATATATATGAACCCAAGATAACTCGGGATAATCAGGCAAGCGGTTAACTTGTTAATAAACAGTCATTTAAGAAAAATGATTGCATATTCCACAATTAGTCCCCATTTACCTTCTTAAAAATAAATAAGATGGTTTCTGTACACAGTTTAAAGTAAAGTACCGCACTTGAATATTCTTTTGAGTAATTTACAAATTAAATTTTCTTATTATCCAATCCGGCTTGTTGACATCCTATCGCGTGAAAGGAAAATAAATATAAAAATCCGATATATTGCAGATTGAGAATAGTTCCAAAATCTCTTGGGGAAGAAACGAACAAGGAAAAAAGACAAACTATCAAAAATATATTCCATTTCCTGCTATCTTTTCCATCATTCCGACACGCTTTGTACTCCCAACTGATAAAAACTATCGATAACTTACTTCTACGGGGTTGGTGAGAAGAAAAATTAAATATCTTTCTAAATCTCACACATATATATAAGACATAGTCTTTTTATAGATCTGATAACTCAGTTGTATTGGTATTTCAGGGCATCACACATACGTATACTTAAAAATAAATCTGTCAAACCCTATCGAATGGGATGCTTTGGAGTTATCTGGAAGAGAACAGACTGCTGTTCGTTTTTAGTATTTCTGGAATGGCATCGACAGAAATGTTCTCTGAAGATCTTCAGGTAGTGCGTTTGTAATCTTTGAAATATGTGCTTTTGTAAAGCTTGAGTGATTATGAATATATTCACAGCTCAAGATGCAATTGTTATATAAGCGTTGGGGAAAATTGAATGAAGTTGTGATAAAGGGATTTGATTGTTATCTCTGGGAATGACGCAAATAATAAAAATTCGAATTTCTAGATTGATAATGATGATGATTATCAAAGGAAGCCATCATTGGATAAAAGAAATATCAGAGTGAAGATCCTGTCATGTGTTTGCTCATTTTCTATTGGTGCACTGGATATGTTTGCTTATTTATTCTAAGCAACATGTGTCTGTTTCCTTCAAGTGCTGAGTATGTTAATTTATCAAAGAGTTTTTTCTGTGTTTGTTCATTTTTTCCAAATATTCTGTCCCATTGAAGCCTGTTCTCTTATGTAAATAGAAACATAACAATGTGTTCGCAATGGACGAATGGTGATGACCATGAAAGATAGCTGGCGATGTTCATGTTTCGGATTCGTGTTCGAGTCCTTATTTCAGTCAAGATTCACTGTATGGAATAATGACAACTGTTGTACATTAAATAGATTTTACCCTCTGCATCTGTGATTCCCAAAGTGGTCTATATAGACCCCTGGGGGTCTATGACGACCAGCAAGGGGTCCACGTCCGCAAAAAAATAATTTGGGGTCTATGAGATGTAAATGGGAGTCTATGATAGTGGCTTTTATTATATAAGCTAGATCGTAACTTTAAATTTAAAAGAAAATTTAATCTAGATACCAAATTTTACCTATTTAACAGATATATTTACTAAATTTAATGGTGTTAATTTGCACTTACAAGGTGACAGCATAAATTATATTAAAACAAGAACCATTTCAGCATTTCTTTCCGGAGTTAAGCTAAAGAAGTATAATACTGGAGGTCCGGAATTTTCTCAGTATGTCACAAACAATCTGTTTGGACGTTTTAAACTACATTCAGCATTTAAAGGCCTTTTATTCAGATTTTGAAACCAGGTTTGAGAATGCTTTGACTATGGTAATACCACAGTAGGCAATGAATTCATATGGTCACATTGAAAAAAAAATGCCCCATTGCAATAGGGACTGATCGTAATAAGCACTAATGAAGACCTTAAAGTTTGGAAATGGATATCAGCAATTTTGGCTTTAAAAAGGCAAACCTATTATTTGTCCCAAATTATGGAATATCATGAGGACGTTTTTAATCGCTTTTCCTACTGAGAAGGAGATTCAGCGCGGTTGCCAATCTCCAAAACAAAAAAACAAAAAAAAAAGAAAAACTTGACATTACTAACAGAAGAGATTTAAGGTTAAACCTGACAATATCGATACCAAATGTTGAAGAATTGTTATTGTAGTGCCAGACTCATCCCTCCCTTTAAAATCATTAGTTTATTATTTAACATGTGCTTTTTACATGTGTCACTGTACTTCATTACAGTTAGAAATTTAATTCATTTATAGTAGTGCCAGCTGTCAAAAAGACATTTAAGCTAATAAATTTTGGAAAATCCAATATTAATTAAGCAGAGGGTCTACTCCAAACCGAAAAACATGGCAAGGGGTCTACGAGACAAAAAAGTTTGGGAACCTCTGCTCTACATGCACCCGTTTTGTGGTGTGGGTTTAGAGGCAACAGCATTGTCCAAAACTAATCCTCTTCCTCGTAGGAGAAGGGAAAAGCCATGTGGTTAGCCATGAAGCTGTTGAAACCCCACTTTTACATAAAAAGCTGTCCTTAGTCAGCATGATTCATAATACAGCAGCATCCATCTTTTTAAGTTTATAATTACTGTATGATTCTTTGTCTTTGTATATAATGTTCAAGTCATTTCAGACTCTCTAGTAGAGTTTATTAAAAATGACGCACTCGTAAGAATTACGTGACAACACACACATGAAGTGGAAAGTAGTGAATTTTGTACTACATCACGGCCAGAAGCTCGTGCACGGCGTTGTAGAGTCACGGGTTTGAGTCCTGATGACCCGCTATGTTGATAGGCTGATACCGTTAAACCATCCGTGTTTCAAAGTAATCGCATTGGTGTGTAATGCGGAAGTTAGGAATAGGGAGTGCTGCCTCAAGTGTCGTCCTCATCACTTGATGGTTTAAAATTACAAGGCCTGTCACCAATAATCTTCATGTTGCCTTAATAAACACTCACTCACTTTCCACTTTATTGTGGGAAAATTAAAATACTTTTCACTTACTTTCTTTAGAGTTTTGTTACACTGTAACATTTTGAGTCGTTTTAAAACTCATTCACGATCTTCATGCTTATACTTCCACTTCAATCTATCAGCCATTTTTGAATTTAGGAGCGTCCAACAGAATTCATATTATTTCCTCAAGCATCTAAGCTATTATTTGTAGACTAGTGGTCAAGATCGGGGCTGGCGGGTCATGAGTTCGAGCGTAGTGTCACTGAAGACCCGCCGTACAGAGGGGCTGTTGCCCGAAAAATCTGTCGGTGCTGAAACGTCCTCCTGTAGGTTTGGAAGTTAGGAGAGGGAGGTCCCAGCTCAGGTGTCCATGGTTCCAAATTACGAGGTCCGTTGCCAAAAGCCTTCGTGTAGCTGAATAGAATGACGTTAATATTAACTTAATTACTAAGTTATTATTTGTATTGGAATGCTATAAAATATAATTGAAAATGTTTTATATTTTTCTTCTGATTTAATTCTTGCCGTTTTTAAAGGAATGTTTTTCAAGGATCCGTTTTAGTGATTCGTCTGTTGACTCTTTGATCTTTAAAAGTATTGGCTAAAACATTACAGAAAATGTAAACGTAATCAAACAGAGGTAAACGTAATCAAACTTAAACTAACTCTTTCTGGGGCAGTTACATTTACATTTATAAAGGCTCTCAGAAAGATTATCAGAGTGAGTGAGTGAGTATTACGTCGCACTGTTCAGCAACACGAGGGCTTTTGGTGACGGATTGCGTAATTTTGAACCGTGGTCAAGTGCACTGTCACCCCCTCTCTTAACTACCACACCGCATGTTGGGACCAATGACACACACAAGCGCGAGGGGGGGATAACGGGTCCGAACTCCCTATAGCCCTTGAACTTTTTTCGATTTATGATAATCCTATGCATATAGTAATTAATTGAAGTATTTGTTCTCTCTCTTTACAATTTATTTTATTCATTAATGCTAATTTTTTTTTCAATAATTTTATTTTTTTACTTTTTTTTTTCTAAAATCGTCTAAATCATTAGAATAAGTTTGGTGTTGTATTGAAGTATGATACGAGAATAGTGGACTTTCGACCTTGAACCCCCCCTCCCCCTTGAAGAAAATTTTTTTTGTGGGCGTAACTGGAAGGCACTGAGAAGCGAAGGGCGTAGATTTCAATCGGCAGTTAAGAGTTTGATAGGCAAACCATCGTAGATTTTGGATTCAATTTCAGAACAGTTCAGAGAAAGTAAACAGAAGCAGAAATTTTCAAATGCATCTGAAAAATTTAAATGACTCGTTTCTCAATTTCTAAATGCTAACTACCATAAACAAAATTTCCATGCATACTGCATAAAAAATAGCATTTATAAACGCTTATTAAAATTCACAAGAATAAAAAAAAAATACCTTGCTGTCCATCCAAACAGGAAACGAAAATTATTCTTTTATTAAAACGATGGAAGCCCTGGTCACGTTTAATATTGTTTAAAAAGAACAATAAAAACTGTCATCCTTTATATTTTAAAGTAATTGATTGAGGAAGACCTATTATTTATATATAAAAAAAATTCACCTATGGAAAAGAAAGATATGCTAAGGGATTAGATAACAGCCCTCATGTCGTAACCAACAGGTTCTTAATATTGACAAAATTCAAAACGATCTGAAAAATGGAAGCCGATAATCAGAAGCTACGTGACCCGACCTTAACGACATCATGAGCAGTCATTATCAGGAAATGACACATTGCATGAGCGAAAATCGCTCTCTATCATTATTCCCATCAGCTTCCCGCGGATATTTTGGGTAATAACTAAGCTTGGGAAGAGCACGGCTGGCTTTCACACATTTCACTTACGTTATGAGGGACGAGTGTTAACACCTAAGCTGGTTTGGGATATACAGATATGGGACAACTAATGCTGTGATCGTTGGATTCTTGTTCTTTTTGATCTTCTGGAGTTAGATGGACATTTAGTATTTTATTATTTTTCTTGTCAGAATGTCTGTTTTTCTAATTAATATTACTATCAGTGACGCAACCAGGGGGTCGGCTGTGTCCGGACTCTCCCCCATAGCCATCGATTTTTTAGCGCGTTTTTCACGTAGTGGAACAAAAGTGCTATTAGGGCGCAAATTTCGTCTTCGTCTTCGTTCCATATTTTGTCGTACCTTTTTCTCAGCCAATAAGCAACCAATTGACCTCGGGTTTTCGGCATTGGGTGGCATTTGTGCCCTAGATGAGCCAAATCATATTTAAATTTTCCCATAGTTTTCCCGAATTTTCCTACAAATTGTCCTGAATTTCGCTAGTTTATAACAAAATTTTCTCTTTGTGTCATTATTTCTTTTCAGCTCAATAGTAGTACATTTAGAGGAGTGGTACAGTACACTACTTTCTGTTAGTAAAAAGTTCATTAGTTGCATTATTGTAAAATACAACATGTGAAAAACGCACTAAAATTACTTGGTCATGCCAATGATTGATATCTTGTTTCCTATTGATTATAATCTTATGTATTTAAGTCAGCGTTCCTCAAACTGTGGTGCGTGCACCCCTAGGGGGCGTCATAACTCTGCGAGGGGGCACAAACATATTAAAAAATCGAAAACAAAAGATTGTTTTTTAAAAAAAAATATTAATTAACTGAAAATAAATCAATAAAATACATTCTGACATAATAAAAAATACAAAACACATTTACTCGTATAATGCACTTATAAATGCATCCGTACTGCACAATGTATTTTGTGATTCATTTAACAATATTAAATTAAGAACAATGTTAATAATTACCATTGATCCCATGGGCTTGTCACACATATATAAAATTACGTACAAAAATTAACTATTATCTTGATATATTGTACGGTTTATAATTAAACCCTTAACTGCCGATTAAAAGTTACGCGATTTTCTCCCCAATGTTACCATTTTCCGCGTAGGCGAGCGTATGTGATGTATTGGGTGGGGGGGGGGTACAAAAAGAATAAATAAATAAATCCTCTGCAATAAGCAAAGCCTTCGCAAACACTTTCCAAGTCTTTTTATTGCATTCCAAATCCTTCAGAATAATTTTATAGATAGCAATGCACAGAAAGGACCGTACTTCAGAAAGATGTATATATACGTGCGAGGCAATTAACTGAGGCTGAGTGAGACGTTTACATACGACCTTAAAACTTAAAAGGTTAAAGTTTTATTGTAGCTTTAGCGTCAAAGAAGAGTGCTATTGAATTAAATACATTGTTACTATATATGTAGGAAGGGGGCGCGATGAAAATTATGTTTGGATATTGGGTCGCAAATATTAAAAGTTTGAAAAGCACCGATTTAAATATATTATTTACAATTAATTTTATTAATTAATACAAATTTAATTAAGTATTATGCTTAGTTAAGTATTTGATATTAATAATTTTGTTAATACAAATTATCTATTCAATAATTTATTTTTTACTGTTTTTTGTTCCCGGCAATCGACAAAATCAAAAGAATGTTTAGCGGTCTATTGGGGAATATGATACGAAAATGATGGACTTTCAACCTTGGAACCTCCCCCCCCCCCATCTTAAAAAATTCCTGTGTGTGCCACACTGATTAATATTATTGACTATCTTGTTAAAATGAATCGTTGGTACGAGTCCTGATGCTGTTAATACACGCCTGTGGTTGTAGTAGCCTTGTGGTTATGGCTACGGACTCGCGGCCGGAGTGTCCTGAATTCAAGCCTACAGCCACTGAAGAGCCGCATTGTACAGGCTGATCCACGTTAAATCTCTATCGATGCTCAGATTCTTGCCGTTGATGTGGAATGGTTCTGCGAAGGGGGTGTTAGCTCAAATGTCGTCCTTGTCCCTTGACCGAGGCTCAACCTTACTAGGTTCGTCGCCAATTGCTCTCGTGTAGTTTCATAGTGCGACGTTAATATAATTCTCACTCATTCACTCCAATAATTGAAATCGAGTCCTGGCACGAGAACTGATGCCGTTAAAGACTCCCATTTAGTGGATCTAATGCCTTTTAAATCTGTTGAAGCTCAAAATGTTCATGTTGGTGTGGTTTGAATTGAGTTATTGTTATTGACGTTGAACTACAGAGCTATGCAAGGGTTATGGACAACATAATTCCTTATTTTGAACCATGGTTAAGGAACTGGGATGACATTTGAGTTGGTATTCCTCTCTTTTAACTTTCACACCACAAATTTTAATCACGACTAATTAATGGGCCTCAGCCCCTCTGCATGTTAAGTCTCCTGTGGCATCGGAGGGATCATGGTAACCTAATGGCCATCGTCACGAACTGATGGCCGGTGTTATCGAGTCCGGAGCTCGAGTCATGGTGCCATTGAAGACCCGTCGTGTTGATGGGCTGATTCTCGTTAAATATGTCGTGGCTCAGTCCTCACGTTTGCATGGTGTAGAAGTCGGGAGAGTGAGGCGCCAGCTCAGGTGTTATCCTGGTTACTTAATCGTGATTCCAAGTTACAAGGTCTGTCACTAATACCCCCCCCCCATTGCTTTAAAGTACGTTGTTAATAAACACTCACCCAGTGGCATCAGATCTTAAACCCACATTTTGACAGAAGCAACATTGGTCACAGTGGCGTAACGTAAGCCCTCGCATCGCGGGGGTGGGCTCTAGGGGGCCCAAAACCTGACTTTGCAGGGGGGGGGATGTTCTCCGTTACGCCACTGACTGGTCACGATTTTCCCGAGCATGACAACTACTCTGCTATAGCTACGATATTTTTGCTTGACATGTTCTAAATTTTCGTTTAAATTCCAAATGTCTGATTCCACTGAGTCTATCCATCTCAGCATTTGTCTTCTTGTTCCAATTATTGCAGTAGTGGCTGCAGAGCTTTAGCTCCACAAAGCGACGAAACATTCCAGCTTCCATTTCTGATATCCATATTTCGTCTTTCATGTCGTTTCCGAGAAGTAAACCGGGAATTATCTTCATTGGATTTCATAACAGTAGGTAGAGTTGTTAAGTCTACGCCCAACCCCCAACCTGGAACGAGGAAAACGAGAAAACTTGGAGAACAAAAGTAAACAAGAGGTCATTATGGAGGAATATTCAAAGGAAGGCGCTGGCCCACGTGGAGCTAGGCTGTCTTTCGGTATATGATGATGATGCTCTCAATTATCTACGCATGTCGAAATATTATGTAAATTACACATGAGATTGGTTGACTGGCATTCTTTATTAAGATTCATTAAATGATGTATTTTATGTAATAGTTATCTTTTTTTTTTCTCTTATGTAGATTTTCTTACAGTATGGTCTAAAGATCCGAATTAGTAGTACCATTGAGTGGTACATTTATGTCTCACCCTACTCAATTTTCTCCTTCCGTACAACAAATATGAATGAATATGACTGACCTCATCAGAGTTTACCTAATTTATTTTTGAAACAAGTTTCTAAAAATTAAAATAAAACCCTGTTTATATAATGGTTTTACAACCAGAATAGATATTTCTAAAATAGTATATTAACAGAGATATTGGCTCATTTTTTTTCTTGAGTATCACTGTAGATAAATTTTTGCAGCGTAATTTTTGACATTAAATCCTCTTCCACTCCACTTTGTAAATAACATTTCAGTTTAAATGGCAACTTCATATCCCCCCTCCCCTGTTCCTTCACTCATAAAATATTCTTATACAACGTAAACGTCTTGTTTATATACGGAATATATGTTACCATTAAAGTGTGAAATCACAGTTATTTCTTAGAATAACTAGGTATTTTACGAAATAACTAGACAAGTCAGTTAAAATGTACAAAATTATTGAGTTCTACGATATAACTAGGTGTTCTATAGAATAACAATTACTTGATTGTTAAAGTATGAAATACGGCACTCTAAAGTTCTTTGGACTAGTTCTAGCTGCTTTTAGTCAATTTTGAACCCCGATTCAAAGTGTCAGTCACACAGCACACAATCCTTGCTTTAATGAATAATAAAAAGTAAATTAAAGATACTTCATAAAGTTTAAATTAATATTTTCCGTAACAATTTTGTTTGAAAAAGTTTACGCAATGTTTTTATGAAGCAACAGTTTGTCTGCCTAACAAGTACTTTTTTTTGAATAATATTTAAATATAACTACCTCTGCAACATATTCTTTCCCCCTCTTTCTGCTTAACTAATGTTAGCAATATGAGCAATATAGAGGCCGTGGTAGCCTAGTGGTCAAGGTAATACACTCGTGGCTGGCGTGTCATGAGTTCGAGGCTAGTACCATTGAAGACCCGCCGTGTAGGACAGTGATGCACGTTAAATCTGTCGAGAGCTCAAACGTCCTCCCGTTGGTGTGATGTGGTAGTTAGGAGAGGGGATGTCAGCTCAGGTGTCGTCCTTGTCGCTTGACCATGGTTCAAAATTATGAGGTCCGTCTCCAAAAGACCTCGTGTAGCTGAACATCCGTGACGTTAGTATTCAGTCACATTCATGAGCAATAATAAATTATATTTCATCTGCTTTTCCTTGTTATTTATCAATTAACCATCAGCAATAGGGATACAGAGATTTAGCTATATATAATAAATTAATTTATAAAATAACTTTGAAATTGTTTATTTTTCATTTTAACGGTCTATCATTAGTTATTTCATAGAATAACCAGTTATTTTATAGAATTACTAGGTAAAGTATGAAATTTTTCGTCTATTATATACTATAACTGACTTATCTAGTTTTATTTCATGAAATATCTAAGTATTCTACGAAATAACTGAATTATGTACTTTGACGGTAACATAAAGGTTCTTAGCATTGTATCAATTACTTCTTATAACGATGTAAACACTTGCTAATGTTGCTGTTAATGAGGCGATTTAATTAATTACTTGCGCGTCCACTGATGCGCAGTTTAACTAACTAGGTCGTAAGATTTTCATAATCTGGGCCATTGAGTATAACCACTGTTTCCTCCCAACTTTACACGTTTTGAATTTCAATTAACATGGTCACTTTCCCTTTACTCATATTTTAATTTAGTTTCATTTAATGAAATAGGGTTCCGTTCCTTTATCTCGTAATCTTTTACTCAATCTACATTAAATTAAAATTAGCAAGGTTTCACTCTGAATTCTTGTTCGCATATTATCAATGCATTTAGTGCTTTAATCCTCCATATCCAATCGGACACCGATTTAAAGAACTCCTATTTAACGCATTTTACGATTTAACAAATGTTTCTCTTTTCCCGATTTAAATGAAGGCGAAAAACCCTATTTAACGATTAATACACCCGAATTAACGAATTATTTCAGCAGCTGAAAATTTTTTTTTATTAGTTTATATTAGAAAAAAATGGATTTTTTTTCAAATGACTCATACTTTTTGTCCGGAATTTTTCTTGCATGCAAAAAATTTCAACGGGAAAAGGTGAAGTCCATTATTAGACTTTAATGGTGCAGATGAGTCGTGAGAGTATAACCTATCGTGTGAGTATTGAGTAGGACAGGAAATTTATTGTTTATCTCGTTCTAATTCACAACGCAAGGGATATTTTAAGATTTCAACGATTATATTACATTTGAGAATGGACTGCCAATCTGTTCTAGCTAAATTTGTGGATCTGTTGGAATCAATGATAGTTATGATGTTATAGCCATTCTAATGCAGAAATTAATAATAAAACTCTTATCTAAACTGTTACATTTTCTAATGTTTTTCATTGCTTGGAAATTGGGAAAACATTCCTCTCCCTTTTTTGCGATAGGATGTGAATGATGCTGTATTTACTTCTCCGCATAGAGTTGAAAAAGAGCTCTTTCGGGTCAGGAATTAAAAAGATTGCCACAACATCTATCAGTCAGTAGTTTAAAATTTTCAATTAACTTCCGCGTAATAATTCAACCGCAGTATTTTTAGCGGTTGAATAAAAAATGTTTTATTTCTAATTATGAATATTTTTTGTGCAGTTGCTTATATAGAATTTCCGAAAGATAAATGTAAAAAATTGTATTTTGTTTGGATCCCGATATAACGAATAACCCCGAATAAGTGAACAAAATTTTCGGTCCCGCTGAATTCGTGAAATCGGGTCCAACTGTGTATATATTTTAACCTGTAACTTATTTTATTTATTTACTGTTTTTCGAACTTTGAATAATTTTCAGCTTTGATAATCTTGGTTCTGAAAATCGTTGAAGTTTTTGATTTGAGCTTTGGATTAAATCCTTGATTCCATCAAATATCCATTTGATTGGCAAATTAAAATGGGTTTTAAAATTTCTTACATCTCAACTAAAATATTGGAAATTTAGTTCCAGATTCTGGCATCACCCTAATAATCTGATCATAATGTGAGAATCTAAGGTCCGTTGACAGCAATACACACAATATGATTTTTAATTCAACATTAATGCAAATATATATATATATATATATATTCGTAAAGACCCCGCTCCAATTTGATTTGAAGTTAATATTAAGTTTTCTTGCCAACTTAACGTTTGTCTTTGAAGTTTTCTTATTATTTCCAAAGAAATATGTTAGTTATATCACCGAGTAATAATGTATAATTTGTATAAAATTTCTGAACTTTCTCCCGTGATTCAGTTATTAAGCTATTCTTCTACCAAACTATCATAGATATTAGTCATACTAGCAATTTATAAGAAGATCAAGTGTTTTTATGGTTGTAATTTAATATATCTATATCTATATATATATCCTGGGATTCTTGTTATTTTTCTTGTTTATTACATTTTACGTTGTAGTCGTGGCATATTGAAGGAGTCTTGATACTTGTAAGTTTTTATTATTTCTGATCAGGACATTACAACAGTTCACTTTAAATATAACTTCTAAAAACACAAAAGCTGGAGGCCACGAAAACATGCTGTTAGCGAGCAGACAAAGAACAAAGAGAGAGAGAGCACCCAGCGCTCTTAGTTTTTAAACTGGCGGTGAAGGTCGCACGACTCCTTTCTAACAGGAGTCGTGATTGGTTGCAAATGCACGCGAGCATTAGATTAAGATTATTATATTAGTCTCGTACCAAAGAATTAGAAAATAATTTAAAGGAATTAATTTAAAGAAGGCTGGAGAGAGTCATTACATATATATAATCAGCTTTATTTTTAAAATTATCAAATACAGTTGAATCTCTATTTAACGAAGTTGCTTAATGCCGAAAGAAAGTTCGATAAATAGAGATTTATCTTTTAGTATACTTAAGAAGAAAAAAAAAAACATACAACAAGTTTTAAATACATAAACACTTAATATTACTTAAAAAAATAATTATTCGCACTTTTTTTAAAATTAATATACTTATTTTATATATCTTACCCATGAAAAAGATATCTGCAAGGAAAACAAGAAAAAAATTATTGTACAAAAAACAGTAAAAAAATTAATTATTGAATGAATAATTTGCATTAATTAAAAAAATTAATTATTTATAACAAATTAAATTTTACGAACTATATACATAGAATTATAATCAATCGAAAAAAAATCATGGGCTTTGGGAGGGTCGGACCCACTTTTGTGTGCGCCCCTCTTACTTCTACATTCTTCTTTTATTACCCATTTTAAAGGTCAAATGGAAATGTCAAAGGATGGGAAATTTGATTTACTTTTAAATCTTATTGGTGTGGGAATTCTGTGTGTATATGGGACACTTACCGAGATCTTAAATATCAATAATATATAAATATATTTTTATTTAGACACCACTAATATTTTTATTCCTCATTAAAGTTAATAATCAAGCAAATGTACGAAATTTACTAATAAAAATGATTATTTTTACCATATTAGAATTTATTTAAAAACTTTATTTGATAGACCCTATGGTCTAAAAGCCGTGGTAAATAAAATTACGTAATAATTGTAAAATGCATTAAAAATAATTTTTCGAGATTATTTTAAATGTGAAGAAGCATTAATTGATTTAATATTTGATAAAAAAAACCCCGAAAAACTTGGTTTTGAAATAGAAACAATAAGCATGAACAAATTAAGCTTACAGGCTGAAATACTACAGTAAATTAAACTTGTAAATTCTTGCGATTTCTTAATTTAAATTTATATGTAATTGAGTAAAGTTTAATTGGTTTATTTTTATGTTTACAGTTCTTTAAGTATTTAATATAAACTACTTTTATAAGATTTTCCTTTTAGTTTCTAAGTCTGTACTTACTTAAAATATTAATGTTTCATCGTAATACAAGCATATTTTAGAAACGTTAAGATTGAAAATTCTTTTGCCTGGGGGGAAGTTGAATATGTAATTATGTATACCATCGGTATAGTTAAAAAAAAATTTTAAAAATGCGAATCTGAAATTTTAATTATTTTTAACACCTTGAAATTATTCGGGTCCTTCGTTTAATAATTTTGTTTAATATTTGTTTCAAAAGTACTTAAATATTCGGAAACAGCTCACATATTCTTTGCAAAAATGGCTATCGTTATTCTGAAATTTCGAAAATGTTAACATATAAATTGCGCTATGGAACAAAAATTTTTCAACAACGACTCTGAGAATCTAATAACGGAGCAAAACTCTTTATGACAGCATTTTATTTTAAACAAAAACCTTACAATAGAAAAGAAAAAAGAAAGGAAAAAAAACTCAAATTCCCTCATTCGATATTCTTTTGTATCTAAAAAAGTGAAACAGTACGATAAAATATAAAAAAAGAGCAAAAGATATTCTACAAAGAGGAGTAGTAAATCCCAAATATATCTGACTCCTCCTCTCAGAATCTCACTGTATTTTGGCACGACTCTCGCCGTAACTAGATGGCGCTGGCGACCTCTGTTCTTCCACGCTCTTCTTAACATGCAGCAGCTCCGCAGCAGAAAATATCTCGCCAGTTCGATGCTATCGCACGCCGAACACCCAGCACAATGGCGCCAAGCAGAAAGAGATGCTGCGATACGATATCGCCAAAACTGATTGTCCGAAGCGATAAAATAGTAATACCATATGAGGGAGAGAGAATAATAAAAAGTAAATAATAAAAAGCCTTTTTTTTGGCCTTATCGAACTTCTGCAGTTGGATGGGCTGGGCGTTTTTATTATCAGAAGTTGGTATCTTGGCTTTCCTTCTCCAATTATGAGTAAGAAACGGAGTAGAGGCACTGCTAAAGGCGGTTTTTATTTAGACATTTATCTCGACTTGGCATTTTTTTTTCTTATTTTAAATTTTAGTTCTTCATCTTCCACAGGAAAGATACGTGTGAAGATAATGCGGAAAGCACTAAGACTTAATCCTTTTTCTGCGTTATGATTTATTTATTTTTAAAAAAAATTTTGGGAAAAAAATATATGTATGTATCATTACTGTTTTTTTCCCTCGAGTAATTTGCGATGTAGGTTGTTTTTGAGGGCCGCACCGTGAATGTGTTACTGTTTCAGTAAAGGCAATTCAAGGGTCAAAAGTTCGGAGTGCCTTGAGACATACTGCCTAGTTTTCATGCTTTTTAGATAATTTTTCATTCGGGCGTTATGATGCGTTCCAAATTGCTACTCTGAGACTTATGAGTAATTGAATAATGTAATTTTGCTCGGGAGTACCACTTGAAATTGCTGAGAGCTTTATTTTGTTACATTGTTATCGAGTTGGAATATTTCAGTAATTGAGTTTTTCCTTTTTTTTACAGATCAAGGTCATTAAATGTTAAAACAAACTGCGTTTGTCTGGTTTTGTAAAATTAGCTTGTTTACTATTTGTTAATTAGATTTCAAGTTATTCGAATATTTGTCTTATAAAATTGAATGTTAAAAATAAGCCTATTTTTTTTTAGCAATTATAATAAAACATTAATAGAATTGAAATTTTGAAAAAGGTGATCCGAATTTTAATATGAAAAACCCGTCTAAATCGGATGTTATTCTTCATTACACTTACCGTATAATTCGGGAAATAACGCGCACTTTTAACTCGAAAAATAAAATCTAAGTTTATATATATGGGTACGCATCAGAGTGACGTAACGTACAATCCCCCGCATCGTGTGTGGGGGGAGGCCCGGATTAAAGGGTCCCAAAGTCTGACTGGCGTCCAGAGCGTATTAAACAGGGGCGTAGCTACCACCGTAGCAACCGTATCAATGATACGGGCCCCAACATATATGAGGAAAAAAGCGTGAAATTTTAAAGGGCCCTCCAAAGAATTTTTGACAGGGCCCACTTAGGACTTGATACACTAGTGGTATTGAACCAATTTACAAAATATTGGAGGCAAAATCTGACTTTTCAGGGGGCCCTAATATTCTCCGTTACTCTAGTGGTGCGCGTTATACGCCGGATATAAAAATGATAGCTTTAAAAATAAAGAAAAGAGGAGCACAAAAAAGGAATTCTACATCTATCTAAATAAAAATAAATCACATACTTTATTAACTTTTGTTTAATTACACGGGAAAAAAATCGTCATATTCGTCTTGCGTTATATCATCATACACACATATCATCTAATTCTATTTCTTTTTTCCACATCACTGTTAGCCTTGGGACGGATCTATACGCGACCTTCAACTAACAACTCCTTTTGGGTATTCTTTTGGGCCAGCAATTTTAACCAATCTTCTCCTAAAAGAAGAAAACGTGATATGCAAATTAAGTTTAATATATAAATATTCCTTCATCGCGAGTTTGAGAGTTAGTGGATTGTGAGTGGATTAGAAGTGAAGTGAATAATGAATATTTAGTAAATTGGCAGTGAAGAGAATACGTAAGCAAAAAGTAAGGAAGCCAGAAGTTTAGATAACAAGACGTGTTAAGTTAGTTAGAAGATGAATCTTACCAAAATTGGTTTATGTCCTTGTTAAAGACTACAACCCAGAGTTAAATAACTTGGATTAATAGAAGACTGCCTAAGTTCAGGTACTGTTACCTTAAATTAAGTTGATGTTTAGAGTGTTAAACTAATAGTGCGGTCATTAAATACGTAAGCTCTGTGTAAAGTAAATATTAAGGAAAAGCTGCATTATTGAGCATATTCTCCCCAAACGCGAATCTCGTCTCTCTCTTGCTCTATTACTGAATTGAATTATCTTATTCATAGTGTTATTTGTGTTTGAGTTCTTTATAATGATAAATAAAATAATTGGAATTCATCATGTCGTATGATCCTTTAGTTCCTTTCACACTTTAGCTGGGCCACAGGGTAGAAGGGATTTAAACGCGTTTCAGTTTGATCCATAAATAATCATCTTCCATTCCGTCCAGATTGTTATATATAAAGTACATTTTTTAAAATTATTTCAGGTTTAATTTCATTACATGCTTTACATAGATATTTGCTCAGACTATTTATAGGCAAAAAAAAAAATAAGAGCATTTCTCATGCATATTTCAAGTTTCTTCGTTAAAAAAGTTGCGCGTTATACAACGAATATACCTAAACCTTAAAGAATTTTTAGTGTGAAAGTATAAGTGCGCGTTATATAAGCCAGAATATGCAATACTTGCTACACTGTAACGATTATTTGTCGTATTTTATTTTTACTGTTAATATGTTGCATCTAAATCGATCTACATCGAAGGATTTGTATTATATGCATTTTGTCTATTGGTCATAATAATTTGGGGCAAAATATTTTTTTCATTGTATGTTGCGGTACTGTACGCAGACTTCTTTAATTGGGAGGAAATATTCTAAAAAACACATAGAAAGCTCCCCGAGCGTAATCCTTATGGTAAAAATTAAAAATCTGTTGGTCTATGTTGAAGGGGTTGAATTCCAAACTCCACCCTTTTAAACACCACTGGCAGTGAGTAGCTAGGTATCCAAAGACCCTGGTTCTAAAAAAATGAAGGCCCTATCTTGGTTGGATTTTGTTAAGTAGAAAAGTAAAAATATATAAATATTATAATCTTTTTTTTGGTGTTTTTTTTGGCGTTGTTTGCGTTGAACGCACCTGTTATACTTCCTTAGTTCCGAATTCCTTGATCAGTGAGACGATTATATTTCCATTATATCTTTATACCATTTCAATAATTAAGTCCATGTTTTTGGCATTTTTGTTTATTGGACGACACTCATAGAAGACATATTAACAGCAAAAGAACATTACATACACTCTGGCTCTACAAGCCAAGCAAAGTACACATCTCTCAGATGACTTACAGCGCCATCTATACAATTAATATTTAATTTACAACAGCACCACTGGGTTTTTTTATCCCTAATTTTAGTTTTATAATTTATGCAAACATTTCGTATGTGCTCGAGTACTTGCTGTTAAAGGCACTAACGTAGACAATTTTGAGCAATGCCGGTTGATCCATTGGGGGCCCGGGGCCCAGAGGAACTCGAAAGGGCCGGATAAGTTGGACTTAAACATATTTTCTGGCTATAAATTTTGAACATCGAGTGCCAAAGGGCCCCGTAGATCTTTTGCGCTTAGGGCCCGAAATGAGCTTAAACCGGCACTGGTTTTGAGTGGGCCCTGCAACAAAATTTCTTGGGGGGGGGGTCTTTTTTTGGAAAGGATAAAAGACACTCATTTAAGAGTATTTGAATTTCCCCCATGTTGGGGCCTCTGGACTTTGGGGGATCCTTATCATTGATACGGCTGTAGCTACGCACTCTGGTCAAAAGGTGGGAGAAACGTATTACTACGCTTACAAAGCGTCGTTGGGTAATCCCTGGTTATATATTTGGTAGGATCGGGAACTCGCCCACCAGAAAGCTTAGAGCTACAAAATGGTCTACCGAGATAGACAGCAAATGATGTATGTTTTTTGTATGAGCAAGATAATACAATACATTATTATTATAATTATTAAAAATACCTCTGCAAAAGAGCAGAGGGAGGAGGAGGACAAAATGACATCAGTCTATTGCAGATAGGAGAAGACTGGGAAATATTGATGATGGCTAGGAAGAATTGAATAGATGCTGTGGAATTTCTACTGGTACAAAAGGTCCATTGTGTTTCTAAACTGCAAGAGCTTCTTCACCGAAAAAAATAATAAATGCGTTGAGGCCTCCACTATGGAGACAACGTAAATAATTTTAGGTTCATAATGTAAGGGCAAAAATAAACCGTTATAACTTCAAGTATTCCGTTAACAAATAACAAATGAAATTTGCTTAGAAAAGCTTTGTTTATGCATATTTTTTAATATACATAATATTTTTTGTTCATACATATTTTTTTAATATAAAAAAATCATAATTTAAGTGTAAGTGGTTAAACATATTAGAAAAGTGTGCTTTCTTATTCCTTTTTTTTTAAACTAGACTGAGCCACAGCAACGCGTGGTAGAATACAGCTAATTAAAAATAGAAAGGAACTAAGATGGAATTGTCTCTTGTGTAGGTTTAAGATGTGATAATAAGTACAGTACTAATTTTCATGCAAGTTTTGAGTAACAGTTTATAGAAAAAGGCAACAAATTTAAAATAATATAAACTTTAAAATAAGTAATGTTCGCAACATTAAACAAAAAACGGAAAGAATTTAGGGGAATTCCCTAGAAGTTCAAAATTGCTTTCAACTGAATTGCCATGATTATAGTTATACTCTGCAACCTTTTATGTTTATATCTTAAATTTGGGAGAAATTGTCGTTCGGCTTGCTTGGTGGTCGGGGTATGAGGGGATCCCTTAGCTTGAGGGCCCCAGTGTACGTCACCGCCTAGCCCATTGGTAGCTACGCCACTGTTATGTGGAAACTGAAGAAGGGTTCTCATAGGACGAATATAGATGAAACTGATTCCTATGATGCAGCATATGCCTCATGTGATCGTTTAAAACTAATTCAATATAATTTAATTTAACATAAATACTACAAATATACCTCTTAAGAGCATTTGCTTTTACGGAAAAGTATTCTATAAGGCGATTGATAAACATTTCCCCCCATTACTACATAATTAGTATGTTTTTTTTTTAATTTAGTGCTTTTTAAAAAAAAGTACCTCTAGGTTTTGAAAGAAAAACTAGACAAACGCTGATACGGCGTTATTGTTTAAGCTTCGAGATGTTATTTGTACTCATCGTTTTCTTCAAAAACTCCTCTCCCCTGTGTAATCGTGGCTCAAAGCCCTCACGTTGGGGTGGTGTGAGTTAGATTGATACCAGGTCAGGTAAACCTCGTGTTGTTTCGTTGTGCATCGTTAATGAACAGCAATCAGTTAGGGATTCTAAAAATGTGCGTCATGGCGTCTTCGCAAGGCGCACTATGAAATTTAGCAAATTTTAAATATCATTTTCTTATAATTAGTCATACCTTGATTTATGTATTCCGCCATGAAAAAACTTAAGTTCGAAAAAGATGCCCCGAGTTGAAAAACAGAGTGAAACCTGTAATCTACTCATTTTATTTGATTTTTGCATCCCAGTTATTCTCAAATCATTTAATATTCATTTTGGAGTATATCGTTCGGCTTTTGTTCGTTACCGAATTCACGAATAAAATATTATTATTATTATTCTTTTTACTTTAGATAAAAAAAAGTTGTTTTTAAATTCTACGCTATTCATTATAATTTCATCCCAGCTCTTTAACCCCAATCAAATCTTTATTAACTTTTAAAACTTATTTTAATATTCTTATTTAAAACATGGATTTTTATGATTCGTATAGTTTTTTTATAAGGTGAAATTATGATTTTGTGCTGCATGAGCTTCCCTCCAATCAGGGACTTCTTGAAGCCCTGGGCTCTTACGTAAGAATAGGACCTGGGCCCCAACACAAATGTAGGCCTCAACTATTAAGCATAAAAGGGGATTGTACATAGCATACGTTGTCATACTTGTACGAACAATAACCCGAAACAAATGTGCATGACTTACATTCGTACAAACCGGCTTGACCGACTGCCGCTTTTTGACTGAATGAGTAAATATGGCATACGGTGGTAGGCCTAGGAAAATGCATGGACAACGGTCATCACATGTGGCCAATCGACATATAGTCCGAAATTCGTAGTTTTTCGGAGAATACAACAGGAAATAACATTTGGCTAT
The DNA here is from genome assembly GCA_019973975.1 of Trichonephila clavata. Lineage (NCBI taxonomy): Eukaryota > Metazoa > Arthropoda > Arachnida > Araneae > Nephilidae > Trichonephila > Trichonephila clavata. The sequence goes on from BMAO01034179.1 coordinate 69,167, forward strand.
TGATATTATTCGAATCATGATCTTATTAAGGCTAAGTCCAGAACGAGACGATACCCTAGGCCCATGCCTTAAGACGTCCCTGTACCCTATTTTTAACAAGCTTGCACTACAAGTGGATATTTTAAGATCTAGTTAGATTTTACATGTGTAGAGTCACCTGTTAATTCGGTTTATTGTCTTTGGCGAAATCCGGGCTTGAATTCGCAATTTTTTTAATGATTAGTTACCGTTACCATAGTAATAAGTATGCGCGGTCCAATTTTGATGGATGAATTGATGAAGTACGTTAACTGTTCCTCAGTTATCAGCAAATCTTATTTGCATCGGATGAAAAATACGATAAGTGACCCGATAAAATAACGATTAAAAGCCCACATGCCTGAATAGACAATTAAGGATTTGTAGAACAATGTGCTATCTTCTCCCCCCCACCCCACCGTACCGTTCTGCGTTCTTTTTTTACTAGTTAGAACAAGAACAAGATCTAGTCCCACGATGCACACACATACATCTGCACTCTCAGCTGTCTCGGGTAGATTAAAAAAGAAATAAATATATGAAAGAAATCTAGAGGAAATTCCATCTTTTATTTTTTTTATCCTCCTACCCTCCATATCAAGTAATACGTCCCTAGCCACTGATAACAGTAAGAATTTTTTTAAAAAGCAAACGATTCCTCCACCCTTCACTCCTCTGTGGTAGAAAATGCAAAATCTCCCTCCGTCATCTATCTCGCAGACGATTTCTTCCAACAATGGGGCGCAAAAGCGGAAGTCACGAGGCGGGATCTGCGAGGGTGGGGTCACGTGATTGTGGGCTGGGAGGTCACGTCTACACCTCTCGCCAAAGTTTGGTTTTCCCCACCCCCCTCGTACTTGATAAATTAATCTGGGATGTATTATGTTTCCATCGTGATATTTCCCAACTGCTGTGTATCTATCCCATTATGAATGAGAGTCTTTCTCTTGTCTTTTGTTTACAAGCGCCGTGAAATGGTTGGGACGGGAAAAGTGTGAATCTTCGTTGCGCAGTTTTTGTGGGTGCGATTGTTGTTGAGTCGTTTTATTATTTTTAGAACAGATTCCGTGTTGGATTACGCAGGAAATCGTTTGGGAATGAATGGAATAGACACAAAGTGGGTTGGGATGACCCTGAATTATATCAGATTTCGTTTATTATTTCTTTTAATTTGGATTGACCAAGTATACCAATATAATTTATCTGAATTGTACAGCTGTGGGAAACGATAAATTTTAATAAATGTTACAGGAAATTGTGACATTACATGGAAATGCGTTTATATAACTGTCGCAAAAACGTTTAAGATGAAATATCGGTTAACACGAAATAATGCAACGGTCCCTACAAACTACTATGTATTTTCATGCGTTTTTCTCTTAACACGAAATGAAAATCGCTTAACATGATAAGATTTCCAATCTGGGAATGAACAAAAAACGGAAAATGAAACCTCAGACACTTTATGAAATGTTTGAGAAAATTTCTGTATTATTGGGCTGTCCTGCTGCATCATTGGAAGAATTCGTTGCAGTAGATGATGGTAATGTATGTACAGTCCGAATTATGCACAGTTTTCAGATGCTCATTCTCTCTCTTTCATTTTCTCCCCATTCTCTCTCTTATTTTCTCTCTCATTCTCCCCTCCCTCTCTCTCATTCTTTCTCTCTTTTCTCTATCTCATTCTTTCTCTCTTTCTCTTTCTCTCTCTTATGATGAAATGAATAACAAAATGAACGACATCGAACAATTTGTTGACAATTGGACGCTAAGAAGGATAATGCAATATATATGTATACTATATATGTGTGTGTGTGTAATCGGATTGTTTTCCAAAAACTCAAAAAATGTTTTATTCTTGTTTTAAAACTTGAAATTTTGGATTGCATTTCATTAAGGTCTTGTGACTGTTTTCGTTTCATTAACTTTCATTAAATACATGCATATGTACAAATCTATATGAATAAAATGTACTCTAATAAACTTAATTTTGTTGAATATATAGAAGTTTCCCCCCTTTTTCTTTTCTTTTTCTTTCTTTCTTTTCTTTTTCTTTCTTTCTTTTCTTTTTCTTTCTTTCTTTTTTTTTCTTTCTTTCTCTCTTTTTTTTTTGTAATATTCCTCAACACGAAATTTTTTTAACACGAAAAAATATTTCATTCCCCTCAGTTTGGAGTAAAACGATCTTCACTATATTTGAACCCAAAGGTAACAAATTAATGAAATTTTATTGGCTGTTTCCAAATCGTAGTAAAACAATCGGTCAATTAATCTTGTTATTTTCCAATTTGAATTTGATTTTTACATGCTTTATACACTGGTTCTTAACTTATGTTAGTTAATATTTATGAAATATTTAGAATTCGGGGGAAAGAAATAACTGTAAATAAAAAACGGAATAAAATATCGCTATATTTTTTTAAAAAATCGAGCTTAAAAAATTAAGTTTTGATATGTATACGTCATTTAATAGTGTAATAAACCGGGGGAAAACTCACTAAAAAGAAAATGTTTTATTGGAATAATAATTTTATTTCGAAATAAAGTTCCACAATGAGAAGTGACCGCTGTAGCCTAGCGGGCAAGGTAACGGACTCGTGACCGGCGTATTATGAGTTCGAGCCTAGTACCGCTGAAGACCCGCCGTGTAGGGGAGTGATGAACGTTAAATCTGTCGAGAGCTCAAAGTCCTCCCGTTGATGTGGTGTGGTAGTTAGGAGAGGGAGTGCCAGCTCAGGTGTCATTCTCGTCACTTGACCATGGTCCAAAATTACGAAGTCCGTCACCAAAAGCCCACATGTAGCTAAACAGTGCGACGTTAATATTCATTCACTCACTCTACAATAAGAATTTAGAAATATCGAATAAAACAGAATGAAAATAAAGAGATAAAATAAATTTTTGTTAAAAAATTAATGAAATTTAAAGTTTATTTAAGCAATTAACGTAAGATGGAATATAAAGCCCCAAAATTCTTGTTTGTAATGCAAAATAAATAAATAAGTTATCACAATATTTTTTTACTTTGCTTCAGGCAATTTGAAGCGAACGTTTTAATTTTTGCTGTATGTGTAAACTCAACCCTTTGCTTTAGCCCTATACAATATTAATTTTGAAGTTGTATTGTGTCTTGTTGAAAAATTAATTTTATCACAACTCCACAATATTGATTTGGACTGGGGAGGGGGTAAATAGAGTATGAAGGTCTCAATTTTCCAACAGCTACATTGCATCTCTGGTCGGCTCGGTTTCTTGGAGGTAGAGTGCCCACCTTGTAAGCCCAAGATTGCGGGTTTGAATCCGAGAGTCGACAGATATACTGGTTACGAAAATTGTAAGTACTCATTTCATATGATTATGTGGCGTGTGAAAGATTCCTTGAGCATTAATTTGACCCAAGAACTCTCGGCAAAATTAAATTTTGGCAATATTTAGCATCCGACAAGATCTTGAATTGAATAAATTCAATTGTCAGAAATTTAGTTGCGAGAGTCGCCACTAGATGGTGCTACCTTCCACTCTTATGTACTTGCTGTGTCTGCAAAGGCTTAATTGCTAATTTGTAGTCCACTGAAGGAAAAAGATAGTCGTTAGAACCCAGACTTTTGTTGCTAATGGTTGTATTTAGTAGAAGGGTAATTATAGCACTTCAGCTGCAAAGCTTTGAGTTATAAACATCTATTCCCTATCTTTATATTAGTTATTCCGTATGACATTTTTACACTCAATAAACCGCATGTTTAACAAACTTATCCTAGTGTTACTTAACGGAATAATGGTAACAGAACCGGAATTATTGACCTTATTCAAAATGAAAATCACAGCTGAGTGCATCGTACTCTTCCAACTATTATATGAAACCAGATTAGTTTATCAAGTAACTCCCCCCCCCCCCTAATTTTTATTTCGAAACCAATTTTAATTTTTATTTCGAATTCAAAAATCATGTGGAGCAGACAGGGACGTCTTATGGCATGGATCAACTGGGCCCGGGCCCAGGACCTCGGCCTCAGTGGGGGCCTCGTCTCGTTCTCGACTGAACCTTAAATGGATCATGATTCGACTAATTTTAATGGTCAAATGTTACTTTCGGTTGTATTCTCCAAAAAAGCCGAGAACTTAGGATTTTATGTAAACTGACAATTGTAGCAAGACTGTATGTGATGACCATCGTCCATGTATAGACCTAGGTCTACCTACATATACCACATTCATTCACTTAAGGGATGGCATTAAGTCGAGGCGATTTGTGTGATTGTAAATCATGTACATTTGTTTGTTTCGAGTTACTGTTTGTACGTGAACATGACTACATATGCTATGTACTATCTACTTATAAGGGTCATAAGTGGGGCCTACATTGGCGTAAAGGCACAGTACTTACTTTTACGTAGAGGCCCAGGGCCTCAACAAGTCTTAAGACGTCCCTGGGCGAAGAGATTTCTAACAGGGGCCAAGAGGACCCCTTCAGATCTATGAAAGTTTAAAAAGGGTGTATAAAATATACCAGGGGTCTATCGGGTCGATGATATTTAAAATTCTATTTCATTTTCAAGGACTCCAATTAGTGTATAATCGTTTAATGTGTATAGATGTCATATGGATTTGTATACGGAGGTGAAATCCACGCGTCTAAAGTGGAATGTCAAAGTATAAAAAACATATATAACATAAATCTAATAGAGAACTCTTTCTTTATTTTCTGTTCATTTTCTGAGTTATCTTAAAGTTTTGCTGGAGTTAGTGTTATACTGTTTATTATATGTTGTATATTTTAGAGAAAAAAAATGTAAGGGAAAACTTTTTTTATTCTCTCTCGCTCTCTTTAAAAAGGGATCGATGCTGTGGAAAAAATTTGGGAACACTTGATGTTCCAGAACACCGGCATAAATAGCAAGCCCCTCAATCCAGCCGGCGGAAGTGACATCATGTCTATCTTCTTCCCCCTTTCCCCATGAAGCGGAACTGACGTGTTGGGTATACGAGGGGTCCCTTATCAGATTGATTAAGGGGTATCATATCTTCTGCTGATATGGATGTTGAGTTGTTTTCTTCCTACTGTGATAGCGATAAGCTATTCGTGTTCGTTCCGAAGCTTAATTAAGGGATAAAATTAATTGGGAAACATTTTAATTAGTTTTTTTAACGAGACTTCGATGCCTTCCGATGATGTTGATGTTAAGTTGTTTACCAATATGGGATCGTATTTTCATACACCAGTGTAAATCAACTGATTTAATATGTTTTGAAATAAAAAAAATTAATAATGATTTTTTAAAGCAATTTTTTAAAAATTTATCATAAACACTTATACCGATAATGCTATGATTAGAATAGAGATTATATTCTTAACTAAATAGGTAAATCAGCATTCCTTTAAAAATTTTTTTTTCATGTACGTATTTAGTATTTTCACATTGGTTTAAATTTGATATTTGATAGATACTCTTTTCCGCATCTTGTCGTTCAATGGACTAAATTCATGATAGCCACGTGATAAGTATCACGTACAATTGGACCCCGTTTTAACGAACTCCTATTTAACAAAATCCCTCATTTAATGAAATTTTCCTCTTTCTCTATTAAAGTGAAGGAAACCCTCCCCCTATTTAACGAATAATAAGCCCCGAATTAACAAATTATTTCAACAACCGAATTTTTTTGTTTTATTTGGATTTGAAAATAACGGATTTTTTAAAAAATGATATCCTTTTTGCCTGGAACAAAGAAAGGTTTTTCTTGTGAGCAGAAAATTTCGCAGCAAAGGGCGCAACCCATTAGACTCTTCAGGTATAGATAAGTCATAAGTGTAACCTATCGCTAGAGTTTTGAATAGGACAGGAAATTCATTTATTCATTCAGGAATTCATTCATTTCCGGACCCAGTTGATCCATGCTTTAAGACATCCCTGTATATAAACATAAATGGATTGTAAAAAGTTATTTTTTACAATGGAGTATCAAATTAAAATTCATCGGAGGCTTTTCTTACAAATGTGTTTACCAAATGTTCTTGGGAACAAAACACTGGGTGGGGGAGAGGTTCGCGCCAGACTAACCACCTGACAGGAACATCTGCTCATGCACCTCAGTGCCCAAGATCATGAAAACTGAAATGGCCACATTCGGCCTTGGCCTTCATGGGCTGTTACACCCCTGAGTTTAGTTAAGTTTGTATTGTACTTCGTTATAAACAGTAAGCTTCTCTTTTTTGTAAATATGTATTGTATGCTGTACATAATTCTCCTATCTCGTAAATAAATTAAGAGAAATAGTTTTGATTTATGTTGCAACGTAAAGCAACAGACCTTCTAATTTTGAACCGCGGTCAAGTGACGAGGACGGCACACCTGATCTTCTGTTTTACTTATTTGTTTCCAACTTACTTAAAAGCCTTAGTGAATCATAAAATATGCAAATTTTTCGAGGAAGAATATAACTGGGGAAAAGCTCCCTTTTAGTTTTTCTATTTAATCTATTTTTCCTCCTTTGGTTAATGTATTAGAATAAATATTTTTAAATCATTTTAAACGGCATCTAATTATAAATATACTCAAAAAATACAACTGAATACATTCTGCTTACTATACATTCACTGCATTATGCATCAAAACCTTAAAATTACTCACGTACATCTTATGGACCGATACGATAAACTTTTTTTAAAGATGTTTACATCACAACGAATAGGAACATGGTCGACAATACAATATATGTATTTTTAAAACTATTACCATCTGGATATAAGTAACAATTGTATGGGCATAAATTAATTCATCTCTTGTAACTGATCAAAAGATAGATCTTGAGTCGATTGTTGTATTGTTTGTTTTCGGAATGCTGAAATGCCGAAACCAGCTGACCTGTTTAATGCAATTTGATTCTTTGAAATTTCATCTTGCTTGTTTGCATTGATAAGCCTCTAACAAGTGAGTATATAATAAATCAGGTGGTTGCTCCCTGAAACATCGTCTGTCTGAGATTAAAAAAACTTGCGCAATATTTGAATATATTGCGTTAAATTTTCTGGAGAATGTGAATATCAATAAAAAGCAAAGGAAAGAACGAGAATTTTTAAATGTTAGGCTTAAGATTTGACACATTATTCGACTTTATTTAAAATTTAAATCATTGAGTATAATTGCTTTGAAACAAGCAGCATTCAATAGCGCACCAATCTTTTGTTGAGTAATGGCTTTTCTTGGATGAGTGACCTTGAAGTTACTACAAGCTTGGCTGTAATATGTCTTTAAAGGCTCCCTAAAATAATTAAAACATGCAAAAGAGCTAATAAAACACCAAAAACGCGAAATTAGTAAAAAGCATTTGCACATGAAGGCAACATCGCCAACTTGCTTCGATTTGCAATGCTAAGTATTTTATTTCTATTATGGGGATTATTAAAAATAAGTAGTGATTGGGAAAAGCATGTTGTCGAACATGCAAACAATTAGCACTCCTACCCATTAGTCCTCGAGTTTCTTTCACAGTCTTGGAAAATTACAGCTTGCCAGCGGGGGACATCTTTTAAAATTCTTGAGGCCCTAGGCCTCTGTGCAAAAGTAGGCTCCACCTATGGCCCTTACAAGCAGACAGTATACAGCATACATTGTCAAATACTTGAACAAATGGTAATCTGTGACAAATAAATGTGGTTGACTCACAATGTTAAAACCCTTGACACAAACTGCCGACCACTTTTCGATTGAATGAGTAATGATGGTGTATGTGGTTATGAGTTAAGGTCTAGTGTGGATGACGGTCATCACACATAATAATACAATCTTGCCACTATTGCCAGTTGGTCCTATAGTTTAGAATTATCGGTTCTTCGAAGAATATGCCTAGGAAAGCCGTCAATCATTAAAATAATTTAGATCATGATCTTATTGAGTTCGAGTCGGAAACCGGACAAGGACCCCACCTAGGTCGACGCCCTGGGCCCAGTTGGCCCATGCCTTAAGACGTCCCTGCTCGCTAAATAAAATACACGAACAAACGCCTAAAAACGAAATGACAGCAACGGCTTCACTGTGCCATTTTTAATGTGTAGCAGTTTGGTGAACTAATAAAATACGTAAGGTGGTGTTACTTAAAAGTATAAATATAAACTAAGTCCTTCTTTACATTGACCAATTCGTTAACTTGCCCCGGGTTTCCCCTAATTCTAATATCCCATTATACAAATTAGTTTGATCCTTGATAAAGAATTGATATTTACCCCTTTACACATGGAATTTCGTCTACATGGCTTATTAGCGCGTTTTTCACGTAGTGGAGAACAAAAGCGCTATTAGGACGCAAATTTCGTCTTCGTCTCTTTCCATATTTTGTCGTACCTTTTTCTCAGCCAATAAGCGACCAATTGACCTCGGGTTTTCGGCATTGGGTCGCATTTGTGCCCTAGATGAGCCGAATCATATTTAAATTTTCCCATAGTTTTCCCGAATTTTCCTACACATTTTCCTGAATTTCGCTAGTTTATAACAAAATTTTCTCAAATTTTACCTAGTAAATTTATTATTTGCAAAAAGTTTTTTTAAAAAAATCTACCTGCATTTTGGAGGAAATCTTCACAAAAAAAAGTTCAGAAAAAGTATAAAAGGCTCTGATTTTACTTTTTTTAATATAATTCTTTTTATTAATTGTATATACTTTTCCTTGTTAAACTTAAAAGAATAAATACATAGAAGCACGTTTTATGTCTAGACAAGAAGTTAAGTCACCTTGTCCGGGCTTTTGTAGCTTCTGTAAAAAAAAAATGTTTATGCTTTTTTATAGTGCTGATACAGATTTGTGTCATTATTTCATTTCAGCTCAATAGTAGTACATTTAGAGGAGTGGTCCAGTACACACTACTTTCTGTTAGTAAAAAGTTCATTATAGTTGCATTATTGTAAAATACAACATGTGAAAAACGCGCTAAAATTACTTGACCATGCCCAATGATTGATATCTTGTTTTTAATCCTATTTGAAACATCTATTTGCTTTCTGGTGACATTGCACGTATTTATATTGCTACAATTATGAACTCCTTTCTAGGTGAAAACCGAATTTCGTTTTACTTGAAAACGATTACCATCATTATCCATTTCTGAAAATTATTCCTCCTCATATTTTAGACTTCGATAATTAGATAAAAGTCATGATAAGTTGTTGAAAGGGTGCGGACTATAAACACAATTCTAGTAACGCTCTAATTGAGTAATACAAACTTGCTGTATGTTAAATGTGTCACATATATCAGTTTAGTGGGTAAAATGTTAGTCCAGATGTCATTTTTATCATCAAATCATGGTACAGAACTATCAAGTTCTTTTTTTCAAAAGACCGTTGTCAAAGTTAAATGGGGCGATAATTACATATAACTAAAAAAACTTTTCAATTTTTTTTATTTATATAATATCTTAATTCTGACGTTATTCGCCCTTTGAAGGCAACGAATATTCCATTAATTCTAGTAAACATGTTTTTCTCTGAACACACACTTTTAATCAACCCGGAAATATCTTCCAGATAAAATCTACCCACAACTTTGAGTCATTTTTCTCGCCATCTTCTTAACTTGACACCAGTTTTAAATTCAAAACAGAAGGACAGGTTATTAGACAGGAACAAGTTAGGGTTAACTTTATTCTACGAATAATGCAGGTGTTGCGTCAGCGCCATTTCTTTTTCTTCTGCTGCCTTAATTTGATTGTGTCAACTCTTTTATTATTTTTCATTTTTGTCTTGCTTTATTTTTTCGGAATGTTGAAACTTTTAAGAAATATAGTTTCATAAGTTTATTCATGTTTATTTGATAAATTTTAGATTAATGTATTCTTGTTTCTCCTCTTCATGTATTCTTGTTTAATTAGCTTTATTTTTCTGAAATATTTCGTAACATCTGTCTTAGTTTAAAAATCTTCCTAATTTAGTTGGCGAACTTTAGATTAAACAACTATTCTCCCTTGTTTTAATTAGTACTTTTAGAAAATTTTGAATTGGTTTTGATTTGCGCAAGTTTATTTTTTGGAATTCAAATAATCTTCAAGGAAAATATAATTTAGAGATTATTATAATTTTAATAAATGAACTAAGTTCTCCCCGATAAACTTCTTGTTTTTCTTGGACTGATGTTTAATAAAGTGCTTTAGCTTTCATTTTTATAACTTACAAAATCTTCAGAATAGTTGGCAGCACTCATTTGTTATTTTCCCTTGTTACTTCTATGAAATATATCGTTAATTTTTATTCGTCACATTTCGTCTTCCAAAAGACAGAATTTTTTGAAAAAAAATGTTCTTTTGAATACGAGTAATTCATTTTAATTGCTTAATTTCTGATTACCATGACCCTTCAAATTTTTTTCAACTGCTGTTTTATGCAATTTTTTTTCATTATTTACTTGCTCCAGGCATTTTTTGTGTCTGCAAGAACGAGAAACTCTTTGGAAAAAAAGGTATTCGCGCGCGCGAATCCTTTTTATTTTCATAGATGAACTCTATAGATTAGGCAGTGATTTTTTTTGTTGATGTTTTGATTTATTTATCTATTTTATCGTTTCCCAAGATGCAAAGTTCGTGAAATGTTATTCAAAAATACCTTTTTTTTATCGGGTGAACCTCAGGTTACGACGAGATTCCGATTAGATGTTTTTTTGCTGTTTTTCTCAAATATAATATCTGATAATTATTTCATTAATGTGTTATTCTAGTCGCATTTCATTTTACAAAATACGAAGTTTTTCAGAAGTAAAAGTTTACAGTACTTTATTTTAATTGGTAAATTTCCAAGTTATCAGGAATCTTTTTTCTTATTTTAACGTTTATTTTATGAAAATTACATCATTATTTTTTGTTCCAATAATTATTTTTATCTTTAAGAATTAGAAACTTTTGGGGAAATTTGATATGCAAACTTTTTTTCTAATAGAGGAGCTTAAGATTAGATTAGACTTATTGGTTGTTTTGACTATGATTCATATTATTTCATAATTTTTGTTCTAATCATTTGGTTTCTCAGATTGCAAAGTTAAAGGGAAATGGCTAAGAAATATTTTCGCACAGTGAATGTGAATTTCAGGTTAAAGGCTTGTTTTGGTTGATTTTTGTGCAAACTCATTCTATATAGTTTCTCATCTTAGTCTCTTTTCTTCTTCTTAAAATGATAACTCTACGAAACATTTTAACTTTGAATTTTTATTTTAATCGATGAAATTTAGATTAAAGGATTCTTTTTCTTTTTTGTTTTGTTTTGTTTATATTAATATTTTTCAGATTGCTTGGTAACATATTTTCAGAATACAAAATATTTAAAATATGTGATCATTAAATTATTTTTTAATTGATGACGTTTTCAGATTAGAAGATTTTCATTTGATGTCAACTGCTGTTCTATTGTATCTTTTCAAATGCCCACTTTTACCAATAATGAATTTAATTTACAGAATCATGTTACAACAATGAGATAAATTTTCTTACTAACGTATTAGGTTAAAATAAAACTAATACAAGATAATTATGCAATATTCTTGTGTCTAAGTTATTGCAATACATAAATTGATACATAATCAAGAATTCAAGAAAAGAATTGAAATCTTATTAGACTATTAAAAATTTTACTGTAGTTGTGGCTGCCATATTTATTTCAAGAACTATTTTACTGTAATTTTGGTTTTCTTCTTGGCATTTGTGGTTTTTTTTTAGCCAAACAATTTTTCTTAGGGTCTATGCAAAAAACTACTTTTTGAAAAACTGGTTTTCGAATTCAGTATTTTCAAAAAAAACTGGTTTTAGCCGGTTATCAAATTTTTTGTTGAAAAAGAGAAAAAAAAAAAAAAAATAGAATGGAGAAAAATATTTTTATTTAATTTATGTAAAATAACAGAGAAAACGAATACAATACCAAAGTCAATACAAAAAAATTCAGGTTTACATATACTTATTATTTAAACTAAAAAACGAAAACTCAAATAAAATTTCGAATAATATTTGTATTATTTTTCTATAATTTTAATTTCTTCTGAAGAAAATAGGATTTTTTTTAAATACAAAAATATCTAATATCTAAAAATCGCATGTAATAAATAGCTATATAAGTCCTTTTTTATTTTGGACACAATATTGCCAGAAATTGAAAATATTCGTTCATCTAGCTATTGAGCTTGGTTTTAAAAGTTTTCAGGACATGCACAATAAATCTAAGTTTTTTGTTCTTTTATATGTTGCCTCAGATATTGAAAATTCAGCTTTAAGTGTCTTCGGATGTGTAAGTTTTTTCTTCAAGTCTTCAAGAAATTTATGATTTGATTTTTTCATGATTTGTGTTAAAAAAGCATTACTATGATGAGTGGTTTCTTCGATTTGCTCTTCATCGGAATAGGGGCCGCGGTGACCTAGTGGTTTAAGTAACGGACTTGTAGCTGGCTTGTCATGAGTTCGAGCCACCGCTGAAGATCCGCCGTGCAGAGAGAGAGGGCTGATGCTCGTTAAATATGTCGAAGCTCAAACGTACCCCGGTTGGTGTGGAAGTTAGGAGAGGGGTGGGTATACCTGTACAATGATTTTAGAATATTTTTATGTTTTAAATTATGACACACACTCAGACGATTCTTGTTTACTAGCTGTTTGTGAAATCTCGTCCATTGCTCAATCCACAGCATTCTATTTCCCAGAATACGAAACTTCTGAGAGATATATAGTTTCAGAATATCTTTATTTTAATCAGTGAACTTCAGGTTACGATAAACCTCCCTTGTTTATGCCGAATGTACCGCCTTGCGAGAAATGGCACTTCCTCAAATACAGACTTGCATAGATATAGGTTTCATTACGATCGCTATCTACTCCGCGTTGACATTAACATCACAGTCACTGTGTGTGTGTGGTACTGAATATCAATTAGAAATCTTAAGATAAGGGGGCTTTTAACTGCGTCTTTGGATTGTTGAAAGATAAGATGGGAGGAAGATATTCCTGTGTTGTTCTGCATAATGAATTGCAGAGCTTACGGAGGCTGTATTGATGTGCACTTCTTATTCTTTTCGCATGGACTCTGTTTATTATTGTTGCTACTACTCGGAACTATCTCTCAGATTTCTCCAGCCTCTCTCTCTGTGGCTGTCGGGGCTTAGAAGATTAGGAGGATCTGATATCGAGTAGTATTTATTATGAACTAAATAAGAGCTACAATATATCTGTGGAAGGAATGGGTTTCTTTAAGGTCAGGCATTTTTATTAGAATTGTAACTCTATGAATAATTTATACCGGATAAGATTAAGAGTGAGTTGACTGCGTGTGATGAAATTGAATGTTTGGGAAGTAGATAGTTGGGAAATAATTTGTCATTTTTGAACATGAAAAGAAAAAGTTTTTAGTTGAAACTACTGTTTGTTTAAACTTATATAGAGACTATTTTTAATGATTTGGTACATTTGAAACAAACCTACTTCCCGCTAAAGGTGTGGAAGGAAGTGAAGGATGATTCGACATAATTTCCAATTATTTTATTTATCACTTTAATCGATTCAAACACAAATCAATTTAACACTATAATTAGGATGATCCAGTCAGACAACAAAGGGACTATAGCCAATATACATATTGGCTATAGTCCATACAACGAATAATAAGCAAACCATACAACGAATAATAAATAAACTAGATAACCAAATAAGCTCCATTTTACATCAATAAACTCATTAGGCTAGTTCCATCACACATGTCTGAAAAAAACTTTGACTTCTTGATTAAATCCAATTGATTAAATTCTTGACGACCATGTGATAAATATAATCTCACGGGTTCCGTTGACGTTAGATACAATGTCAAACTTTATTATTGCGTAAGAGTATCTAAATATTTAAATTCTTCAAAAACTTTTTCGAAATCAGAAAAATTAAAAAATTCTATTTACCTTCAAAATTTAAATGCATTTTGTTTATTTATGCCGATCATTTATTCTTAACAAATAAAGTTTCTGTGAAAAGCAAAAGCTGGAAACTGATAGACGCGTGGACTGATTGGCTGGAAACAAGGGATCCGTTATAACACCACCCACTCCATAAATAAACCTATATATATAATTTTTATCACAAATTAAAGCTCAAACTAAAAGTGACCCAATAAATAGACATCCGCAACTAGACTGTGCATATTTAATCCCATCATTTTTGTCACATAGATTTCTAAACCGGGTTGAAATTTTTCTTACCATTTTCCGAACACAATTCACATCCTTTTTGAAAACCAAAACAAAAATCCCCAATCCTTCGATCTCGAGTCACGATTCCGGTTATACTTCTCATTTCAACTCACTTCGCTCAATAATTTATTATTTTAATGCCGAACAAATAGGCCTTTTAATCATAGCCTGCGTACGCTTTCGCAACCGTCCTAACTGACCGGACATCCATTATCGATGTCAACCGACATCAGATAAACTAAAATGGCAGGTAAGTGGCAATGAATTATTACTGCGTGTGATTAGAGAAATCGATCGAAAGCGATTCACTCTCTCGATCCAGCCAGTTTTGCGTGGGATTTTAGCTTAATAATAAGTTGCCACCGATTAATACTAATTGCTTGGGTTTTTTTTAAGGGAGAAATGGGCCCCAGATTGAGCGATAACCATAATGGTATCGTTTTGAAGGAGAATAAGCGGCTTTTTTACCTCAAGGTGTATGATTTATTAGTTCGGCTCTTGATAGATATGGTCTATCTTTATTAGTTATATATATAAGCTTGAAGTTGAGGGAAAAGTTGGAAAAAGGCTCAGATCTTCAAATTTATCGTCAATGAAACTATTTTTCAT
>BMAO01034180.1:0-43710 GCA_019973975.1 Trichonephila clavata
TCCATTAATTCTTACTTTTGAATCATTATAAACAACTAACCGGTACTCGCACGAAGTTATTAATTAGCAGTTAAGCAGGAAAAAGAAGTAAATGGCTTGATTACCGCTGTTATACAGTTAGCAGATTTGCCTAAGCTAACGTAACTAACGATAATTTCTAAATTCAGCTACTTTACGGTCATTAGTAACGGTTATCTGTTTTAAAGCTAAAAATGAAAGCTTTCTTTCCAAATTTATCCCCTCAGTTCGGTAAAATTTTTTAAAAAACGATGGTTCACCTGAAATAGGAACTAACCCAAATATCGTTTTTAGCATAAATGTTCATGAAAAGCTAGTTCAAATTCACATATGTTTTGTAGCAGAATTGTACACTTTTAGTATATGAACATCTTAAGCTGAAGTGTATTGTGATGTAGTCACAAAGTAAAAATCGCCCGTATTCATGATGAACTCCACAGCTGGAGAGCACGTGGCTTTGGCGTCATTGTGCTTTGTCGGACAGCTGGACTGTCGGCGCCGGTGTAACTGGTAAAACTATGGGCTGGGCATCACTGCATTATTTTTCGTTCATATTCAGTGATTATCCGTCTTGAAAGGCTGGCGCCTCGGCAGACGGTGGCGGGTGGCATCAAAAGAAGAAAAGGCGGTGAGATGGTTAGAGTACCAGATGTCAGCCAAGCCCTTGTCGCCGGCGACCTTTGAGGGGGACCGGAGCCTTTGTTATCCCTGCACGAATGGTGGACTTGCATGACCAAGGTGCCGGGTGCAAAACCTTGAGGCCTGCCAACGGGGGTTGATGGGTGGCGTGGAATGGACCCGCCCATAGAGTTTAAAAGGGTCAACCCAAGAAAAAGAGGGGATGGCCTTCCGATCGACTCCGGAGATAGAATCCGATGGACTCCCGAGATGAACGCCAAGATTGACTCCTGAGCCGGTCGACGAATAAAGAAGCGTGAGATAGCTCCCGAGATGAACGCCGAGATTGACTCCTGAGGCAGTATCCGACGGACGAATAAAGAAGACGCGAGGAGTGGACACCAATGCTAAATAGAACTAACACCTGAAACTGACTTTTTTCTCTTCATAGTGATCTTCTAAATATTAGGGGGTATCGGAACGCTCTATACTGATAATGTTAAAAAGGGCTTTTTCAATGTACCTTTTCTAAAAACCTGTTGGAAATACAATCGCCAAATTTTTTTTGCAAGTTAAGCATACATCTAATATTATACTGAAATGAGCTTTTTTGAAATTTCCATTAGTTTTTCTTTAAATTTTTTTTATTTGATGTATAGTGAGAAAACAGTGTTTTTCGACAGAAAAAAAATTATAAAAAAAAATGTATACAAAATTTTGCTAAAAGCTCATTTCAGTATATACTAGAATATATAAAGAATGTGTCATGTAAGTTTTGTTGACATCAGATATATACTTTCTGAGAAAAGGTACATCGAACGTTCAAAAGTGACATTTTGAGAAAAACACATTTTTATAAAAAAAAAGTTACCTTATCAAAACATTCCAGCTCCATATTCCAAATTTTCAGCATTTTTTAAATTTTCATCTTCTTGTTTCATTCTTTTAAGTCTTTTTACTTTTCTAGTCTCCTTAGTTTTCTGTAAATTGGCATATCTTACCCTTGAACTGCTCTCTTTGTCGAGATGTTCCATGCAGCATGTCGCATAATATCCTCGCTCAATGTTAAGTTTTTTAAAATATCCATCTTTGTTGCATCCCCTTTATTAAAGGATGCAACAGCATCATATGTACCAAAGGAAAGTGTTTCTATGTGCACAAATGTCTTTTTGGGGACACGAGACCACATAACATTAATGCTTTCATTCGGACTCTGCGTGTTTCCATGCAAGCCCTTTTTCAATAATTCTGGATCCGAAAGGTCCCTAAAAATAGGCCTAATGGCTTCAACAACAGCAACTGGAAGTTTATGTTTGTGGAGATAAAGTTTATTTTCCAATTGGAGCCTTCTTACACTGACACCATGTGTCAAGACCTGATGGACAAAATCCATGCTGTGGATTTTTATCCGTAGATATTTTATGAAGAAATGATTGCCCATATATATAATATATATATATAGCTTGTTTCATACACTTTACATTTGATAAATTTCTTCGAATGGCAAGACCATAATATGTTTGCAATTGATCAATAGTTGCTTCTGTTAATCTATTTTTGCCACATATGCTTTGCCATCTGATAATTTTTGCTTTGAAATGTCGGAGGCGAGATCCCATCCGTTTCATAACATGCCCTAAAGAAATTTTAAAAAATGATGTCAAACTTCAAGCTGACCCAAGAGGAAGTGCAATGTTTACCTTTTTCTGTCCATTTATATCGGTGACTCGCGTTTAGACGATTCTTTAAAAACAAAATTTTAGCACTTCTAATTAAGCTAGAGATAAAAATGAGATATTTTTGGAAAGGTAATGAGCTGAAAAATTTAAAAATGCAACAACCTAAAATTTACCTTTTAAAAAAAATTTTTACCTTTCCAACTCCCCTTAAAAAGTAAAATATACCAATTTTTGATCACAAATAAAATTATTTTTTAATGATTAGCCTGGCGTCACAATACGCTACCAAGTCTACGACGCCACAGTATTAGTTGAAGCAATCTTATATTTTAGAATGAAGTCAATTTTATTTCCTAATTATTTACGTACAGCAAATAGTCGTTTAATTAATTTGGAAATAGTTCGTTTTGTACTTACTAGACAGATCTGCTAAGCCTAATAATTTGCGAGCAATTCTTATCTTGGGTTAGTTGACCGTTTATTAAATGCCACGCTTTAGAATTATTTAATCAAACTGGTTACTCGATAAATTTGTCTATTAATAAAAATTAAAAAAATACACTCCACATTAAATTAACATAACCCAAGTCCAATTCTGAAAAATCTCAGTTCTACTAAATACCACTTTTATCTCATTTCTTAATGACCTATCTTTTACTTCCACATATTTGTGGAAATATTAATTTAAACTCCTAACTTAAAATTTTAAAAATTTCTGTCAGTTTTTCAAAATTTTGAAATGAATATTTTAGCTCATTTTTTACACCAAATCAAGATCTTTGATATAAAAAAAGTATCTCATTTTAAAACTTATACTTTTTTTAACCTTCAGATTCTTTCGCTACTCTCAGATTGGCTAGATTTACTTCGTACATTATCCAGGACATTTTGTTTAATCTTTTTCTCAACTAAAGTTCTGTAAAATTTAAATTTTAATATTGATTTTAAAAAAGTTCATGTACATTTCTTTAGGTTAAATTTTCTATTTTCATTGATTTGAATCAACACTGGTTATTGGAGAATATTTTACCGCCAGCGTAAACTTAAGAAGGGAGATCAGAACTCTACTCGGCTTAATGTTCTATGATCTATCCCCTAAGATGTAAACTAGTGTGCTAGAAAAAGTTCTTACGTATATTTCTACGAAGTGAGTGCACAATTTAACTTTGGTTTTATTTAACAATTCGGTGCTATATTTTGATATCACGGGGCAAGGCGCCAAGTTGTTGTTTATGTTCGCCAAGATGGGTGATAACATTACAATATGGTTAGCTACTTAGACATTGTTATCGTGTGGCGATGTAGTTGCCATACAGATAACATATATTAGAATTAATTTTTTAATTTCAGACGATTTTAATTCAATTTCTTTAAAAATTTAACCGTTTTCATTGCATTTGAATTATTTTGTAAAAATATAATATAAAAATACATTATTATTATATGTGTTAATATTCGTTATTTATAATAATCATTTTTTATTATATTTATTTATAATTTTTTTTACATGCTACGTTAATTATTTATAATTATTATGTTATGAGTATTCTTATATTTAATTTTTATTATATTACCAATACGGTGATTATTCTTTTTTTTTTATAATTACTATTAAATTATTACTATATGAAGATTACATATAATTGCTATTAAATTATATTATATATTAAATATTATTATTAGTGCATGTAACTTTTTATTATAATATATTGATATTCATTATTTATTGATTGACCTTGATTATTCTCAATCTCTTTTTATATTCTTCATTTGAAATGTATTTCAATGTTTTTCAAAACAATTCTTTAAAATTAACTGCTTGATGATTTGAAACCGATAGACCGCCATCTTGAATTTTATTCCAGCGACAACAAGCGTTGCTTGGCTTCTTGTTCCGTGATATCAAACTTGTTCCAACAATTATTTTGATTTGTATTGTATTGTACAATAACTTTCTCATCCGTATGAAGAAAATAGGGCTTAGAAAAGTTCACATTGTATTCCGAAAGTTGTTAAGTTGGGGCCAAACCTTGGCAGATTTTTGAAACAGGTCCGTTCTTAGTGAGGCACTTCTTTTTAGTTCAAAAACCATTACTCGAATCTAATTTACCTTCGATTCTAAGCTGCACCCTCAATTCTCTAGACGTTTAAAAAAAATAGAAAAAAATGTGTAAAAAAGGTTCATCAATGTCCGGTACTTAAAAAAAAATTGAAAAAATAATGAGAAATAATTAGAAGTTAATTATTTATTTATTTTGCTAGTATTAAAAACTTTCAAATACATAGAAGAACATATTCCTACACTTACCATCTTTATCCCATTTCGAAAATAATTAGTCATTCTCTTTTTCACAGCTGACTTAGGAATCGGTGCAGGTGTTGCCATTTTTCCCCACGGTGTTATCTTCAGTGCCATCCAATGCATTTGTAATGCAACATTTTTTCAAAAGAATGTACTATTATAGAAGAATGTAAAAGAATTATTAAAGACTGATGAACAGCTACAGGCAAAAATTGTATCACTATGCTTTCGCCATTGATGTATATTTGTTTTATCCGTGTCAAATTTTCAGTGGTCTGCTTCCCTTTTTTTCTGCATGTAAAAATGCCTTTCTTTTTATGCTTGCACCATAGAGAAATTGTCTTGATGCTACGATTGATATCTTTGACATTTATGTGATCAAGGAGGTCCGACCCATGGATTTTCGCAAATTTATCGATTTTTATTTTTTTATATTTTCTAACAGTTTAAATATTTCTGTTTAAAATGATATGTGATATGAGAAAATACCATAATTAGAAGTATTTTTATTAATTTCTTGAATGAAGCTACACTCTCCTTGACGCGCATCAAATGAGCCCTGCTAGGAGCCCCTGTATTTCCCCTTGTATAAGTTTCTGATGAGCGCGAATCCATATGATGATCAAGTAGAAAAAATTGCAGTGTATTCGGTTTATCCAAAAATTTATGGGTACACGTCTTTTGAATCTTAAAAGCGAAACATAGAAAAAAAATTAAGTGATGGAAAAAGTCTAAGAGGGGTCGTAACCGATTCACCGACTTTTTTAATATCAAAAATTCAAAGGCATTATGGTGTGGCTATTAGAAATAATATCAATGATTTACTCAGCATGAAAACTACTGTTTGAGCTATTTATTTTCATCTTCTGTCTTCAAATGAGAGCCCTGAACATTGACTGCGTCCTCCGATTATAAGTGCCTGATGCAAGTTTCAAAAGCCAGAGGCTGAATGTAACGAAAGGCACTATGATCATAAACACATACACCACAATTAATTGAATGAATCCAATTTTTAGAGATCTAGGTGGTCCAATGTTATTAAAAATGCTTAGATGGAAAGACCCACAGAACCCAAAGGTGTCAGTTAATAACACCAAATGGTCACCGTCTGTGATTCCAAGATGTACATTTGGGGAATTAAAAAATCTAAAATTAGGGATCAATATGTCTATTGTATAGTTCAATACGACTAATGTTAATCGATGATCTTAAAACATTGTAATATTGAGATAAGTTATAAAACTTCAAAAAACTAGATACACGTATCATTCGTGTATCCGAACGAAAGCATCTTAAGATCCCCAAAAAAGGCAAAATTGTTAAAAATAATGAAAAAAAGAAAATTAAAAGGGTTTTTAGTATAAACAGAGAGAGAGAGAGAGTAAAACAAATGCTTAATATGCTTATGGAAAGTACTAAAAAAAGTAAATGGTCTTAGATTCGAGTAAGTACGGTATTTATTGCCTTTTTTCAGGGATAATTAAAGAAAAGAAGCATTTAAGAAATTCCATGACGTTGTTCGACGCTTATCTACGTTTTATATCAAAACAAAATTTCGAATAAACTTTGAAGTTACACGTACAAAGATCTGAGGCGTAAACATTCTGTAACATGGTAACTTACGTAAATTTTACTTATTGATTTAATAATTTACAGCGCAAATATCAGAAAACCATTCAAAGAATAAAAATTCTCTTAGAAAACGGACAGAATCTATTCGGGAAATAATTAAATTTTTGCTAACGGTTCATAAGGATTTAGGTACTATAAAAAGTGTAACCAAAAAACACACTATAAAGGAAAGCGTAAACTTTGAGTAACTTCTTTTTAATAAAATCGCACTAAATTTTTTTTATTATTATTTTTCCAAACTCCTCAACTAATATTTGTCTTGTCTTCAAATAAGGACTGTTTTCCTTCAAATTTGCCTTAAAATACTACTAATGTAATTAGAATATTAGAAAATTTACAAATAAATATGCACTTAAAAAGTAAGAAAATTATGTGAATCATATAGTATAGGAATTCATAAGTATAAATTTAAATTACATGGAACTATCGAGACATTGATATAAAAAGATCTTGTTTAAGGTATCCGACTACTTGCGACAACTTTTTTGTTTAAAAATGGAGTTAAGGGGATTTTTTGTGGTTTTTAGATTTGTTTAGTACGTTTTAAGAAAAATATGCTGAAATTTGAAGAGAAAAAGAAATTAATTATACAAAATTTGGAAAAATGTGGAAAAAATTTACAAAAATTTACGTAAAAGGGGCCGATTTTATTCCAAATGTTTATGGACAAATTTTCAATTTTCCAATTGATGTGTTGCTATGTTATTCATTGTTGAAATGACGTTCCGGATAAGAGATATTTTAATTTTTACAAAAAACAGATGCTTTATCTTGGTTATTATATGGAATTGCTTAAAAAAACAGGGATTATATTTACAAAAGAAATTGTAAATTTTGTAATAAAACAGTTATTGATACATCTGAAGGTTCAAAACTTTTCTACTATTATACAAAACATACAAAAAAAAATTTCCGTTAATTATTTTCAAAACTTTTTCAGCAATCGCAGCCCCAGTTTGATTATTTTCAAAAAAAGAAAAACATTTTGAGTAAAACGCGTTTTAGGTGAGACATCTTGCTTGAAGTAATGTGGCAGTGGCAGCTTATTGGTCAAGGTATCGGATCGTGGCTGGCGTGTCATCAGTTCGTGCACAGTACCACTAAAGACCCGCCGTGTAGGGGTGCGATGCACGTTAAATCTGTCGAGAGCTCAAACGCCCTCCCGTTGGTGTGGTGTGGTAGTTAGGAAAGGGGGCAGTCAGGTGTCGTCGCGTCACTTGACCATGGTTCAATATTACGAGGTCCGCCGCCAAAAGCCCTCGTGTAGCTGAATAGTGCAACGTTAATATTCAATCATATCATTCATTGTTTGAAGTAATGACATCTGCTTTTGCTAAAACTCTTGTAGTTTTCGTTCAAGAGAACAAAAAATTATATACTCGGTATTTTTATAATGCTAATAAGATGGTCTATAAAAGGAAACCATAAAAAAATTTGTCAATTTTTGACAAAATTCACAATTTTGTTGTAATAGGATACATTAAATGTATATTATATGTATTAAAAAAGAAAGAAATATACCACTATCACCGAACTTTTCATAACTGCTATGAAACAAAAAATATTTTTTTTAACCTTCGTAAAATATTTTTAAAAAAAACCCACTATCTCCAGAAAGTTAGCAACTTAACTACCGTATTTAACTGTATCATTGCACACATTTCACCAAACGAGAGATTCTGTTTCTTTTTCATATACGAAAATGAGGCTTCTAGGGAACAGTGGGAATGTGAATAATTTATAAGTGGTTTTTTTTCTTTCATTCTTAGGTTCTTTTATTCTTTAGTCCTTTAAAAGCCGCCTGCAAGGTGAATGTATTTTATTAAATTCAGCTTTGTTAAGAGTTTTTAAACTTTTTTCCAGAATATATTTTGGACTTGTATATCCACTTGCATTACATCATAAGCATATAGGTCAAACAATATTAATTTAAATTATTTGTATAATTCAGATAAATATAAATAAGTAATTTGAACTTTTTATAAAATCGTTATATATATAAAGTTTCTTTTCTTTTAATGCACAGTATCAGTATTAAAATTTATATATTTTTAAATACCTGTATTTAAAAAAAATTCTGTTTCTTTAAATTTTTTTATAATATATATATATATTTAAATGCATAAGTATATACATAAATTTGTATTATTTAAGCATACATGTTTACGAAAATGTATGTAATTTGTTAGAAAGTAGTCCGAGAGGTTTATTAAAATATGTGTTTGAGAACCGTTGTAAATATATCCAACAATTAAATATGTAACTTTATACATTGTGTTTTCTAAAAAAAAGTTTAAAAAACACCATGCATCTCATCTTTGTTTCGATTTCTCTTTTTTCAATTCCTACTATCAGTTCACACTCTTCCAATATATATATATATATGGCAGTCTCCAGGCCGGGTTGGTAAATGAAGGAAGACGTCATCTTTAAAATATCGGTACTTTATTGTTTTTCAGTTGTAGTTTTTTTCTAGTGAATGGAAAATAATAAACTTAGCCTTTTTATAAAGCTAATAGCATGGCCTATAAAATAAAATAAAAAAACTGTTAATTTTTGGCAAAATTCACAATTTTAGGGTAGTCGGATACCTTAAGCATTCATTCTAAGTAGAATGCTGACGCTTCTTTGCTAAGCAAGCAAGCATACAAAAGAAAACTGGAACGCTGGGGAACGTGCCTGAAAAAAAGGAAACGAAGAAATAGAATAAGATAACTTGAAATAATAAATTGAATAGTTTATACCTCTCAACACTTAATTAAAATAAACTCTATAGCGGTTGAATTATGCTAAATATTTTTGAAATATGACAAGCAGATATGTTACAGTCACAAATGTATTGTTAATATTTTTTCCTCCGTTTGAGAAAGTCACTGTAATATTGTTTCTCAAACACTCAGTATTTGCTACCCAATTTTAAAAGCTTTTATTTAACTTACATTTTTATGTATGTATGTATGTATGTATGTATGTAATTTGTTCGGGTGGAATCTTGCAACTCAATTTTGAAGCTGAAATTTTGTATACACGTTTTATTTGTATGACAATGCATGTTTTGACCATTTATATTCCGATATTGCAATTAATTAAAAAGATATTAATTAAAATCTTTAAACTAGTTTTGGACGCCATCTTCGATATGTCTGCATTGTGTGTAATAATGTTATTGTTACAACAACGACAAAAGTTGGCGTCGAAAATCGGTTATATATATAATATATAACCGATATAACACATAATTTATAACACATATATAAAACAATACACAAAAGACAGTGAACCTATTTTTTTTAGTGAAAATTTAGTATAGTTTCCTTAAAAAAAAAATTATGAAACTTTGAAATTTGGAAAATTTTTATTTTTCTGCTTTTTTTATGCATAAAACCATTTTTAAAAAGTTAGGCAATATTTTAATAGAAAAAAAAATTAGATTCACTATATGCATAGGCATCTTGTATAGAAGTATAAGAAATCTGGAATCTTATAGTGCAATAGTTTTTTTTTAAATGTACCTAAATGTAAAAAAATATGCTTTTGAGAAAAAGTGAAAAAAAACTAAGGGTCAAAAGGGGCGTGGTCATTTGTTTACACTTTTATTTTTCATATTTTAGGGCTATTTTATTAACAAACACATAAGTATTATACATTTTTAGGTTCAGAAAAATATGCACTATTTTTTAGAACTAAAATTGAAAAATCGATTTTTTGAACGTATATGATGTTCTTAAGTAAAGTTAAAGTACTTTTACTTAAGTTCCCTTAAGTAAAAATAAGCTTTAATCCGAAATGCAAAGTAATCTTTGATAATTACGGTTCATAAATCTAAAAATGATAATCCGTTTTATGTTAATGATATATTTCATATGCATGATAGCTATCACTATATCACTCCATGTGACAATCCAGCCTTAAATTATGGATTGCATTACACTTTTCCAATCGCGTGTCACTAATGTATAAGTAAATGTACAATTTCTCATCTAGCATCACATTGCAATTTGCTACATTTGATCAAATATTCATGGATACATTTTATAAACCTATACTCATACGTTTCCAAAGACAATAAATGTTTGATAGTGTCTTCATCATTGAAATTATCAATGATTTACAACTTAAATATACGACAACAAGCGCTGGATAGTCAAACAAAGGATTAATAGATGTCACTAAGTTTGATTGTTTGTTTTCATATATCACGCTACTTCCAAACGAAGAACATCATTAATATTCAATTACACATGCGTAAATGAATGCAAACACAATTTGTAAGGGTATATTTTATAATATGTTCTACTAAGTTGCTAATTCCCATTTTCTGTCTTACTTATACAGAAGCGTTAAATGTCTGTTTCATAATCAATAATCGTAACAGGGGGGTATCTTTATGAATTATCGTACCCGGCGACAGATAGGAACGGAACTGTTCCGCGCGACGCCTCTTTCTGATCTTAATTAATTCATTTCACACTTTATGATCTTGCAAATGTCGCTGATCTTTCTGGCAATGCCATGGCCGTTGAAGTCAGGTCGGTACTAATTCGTCTTCTTTGTGTTTCTGTATCTATATGGAAGGGGATATTTGTAGCATTAAAATGGATGGGCATTGTTTAGAATCCATTTATTTAATTGATTATCCTCGAAATAAAGTAGTATTTAATGGCGAGTTCAATCTTAGTTTAAAGTGATTGACTATGTTCGGAAGCGTGATTTTAAAAATGCTTATAAACCAGCGCTTCTCAAACTGTGGGGCGCGAGCATCTCAAAAAGTAGAAAATAAAAGATTATTTTAAACGAATATTAATTTCTGAAAGTAAGAAAAAATACATTCTGACACAAGAACAAATAAAGTACACATTTATGCTGAAAAATACACTCATAGTATCAGTACTGTACAAGGTATGTTGTTATAATTAATTTAACAATACTTAGCTAAGAACAAGTTTGATAATTATCAGTGACTCCATGGGCTTGTATTAACACTTATCTTGATAATTAGTACGGTTTATAATTAATCCCTTAACTGCCGATTAAAAGTTATAAGATTCGCTCCTCAATACCATCATTTTCCACTTAAACGCGCGTATTGGAAGTTTTTTTTGGAAGAGAGGGAGGGTAAGGGGGAGGAGTAATTAAGCAAATACTTTGAAATATGTACAAGGGTGATCAAATGAAAAGGTACGAAACAACACGGTGGGTACAAATATAGACTTTATTCAAAATATACACCATAGGCCTGAGCACAACGATCCCACTGATGAACAAGCCGCAGGATTCCTTGTTCCCAGAATTCCTGTGGCTGTGACGAGACCCAGTCCTTCACAGTGTCCTTGAGTACGTCGTCCGAGTTGAAGCGCTTTCCTTTCAGGTGTTTCTTCAGTGGACCAAACACATGGAAATCGCAGGGTGACATGTCCGGACTGTAGGACGGATGGTCCAACGTCTCCCATTGGAACTTGTCCAGTTCCATTTGTGTGACTCTGGAGACGTGTGGACGCGCGTTATCATGGAGCAGAACCACACCCTCTGTGAGCAGCCCCTGTCTTTTGTTCTTGATGGACCTGCGTAGGCGTCGGAGTGTCTCACAGTACACATGGAGTTAATGCTTTTTCTGTGCTCGAGTAATTCTGTGCTCGCATCATTTGGACGCCGCTTTTTATAAGAGCCTTTGCTCTCTCCTGCGCATGCGGGCACCCGCGCATGATCTGATCCCAGTCAGAGTCTCCAATGGCATCCCGAGATGTCTCGCTACATTCTCCCTTGGCGGAATATGCAAATATTTAACTGTTTCATTTTTATGTCGTTTCGTACCTTTTCATTTGATCACCCCTTGTAAATCTTTCGCAAACATTATTTAGGTCCTTTTATTTCATTCCAAAGCCTTCGGAATAATTTTATGAATAGCAGTGTACAGAAAAGATCGTACTTCTGAAAGACATATATATGTCCAGAAAATTAATGCTTTGGCTGAGAGAGACATTTATATACGCCGGTGGCATTTAAGAGGTTAAAATCGTATTGTAGCTTTAGAGTCAAAGTATAGTATTATAGAATTAAATATTGTTATTTAAAATATTGTTATTGTTAAATATTGTTGTATTGAGGGGGGCGCGATGAAAATTATGATGGAGTATTGGGTCGCGAATGTTAAAAGTTTGAGAAGCACTGTTATAAACGGATTTTTTATTTATTTTTTTATTTTTTGTGTCACTTTAGAATATACATATAAAACAGGTTTAAGAATAAAAAGCTATAAATGCAGTACTTTGACAAAAAAAAAGATGAAAAAATTACATATCTTTAAAATATTCTCCTTTTATGATAAATGCTTCGAACATAATAATATTTCACCTATTCGCTATAAAAATTACATGATGACATGCTTTCCACGTCGTGGGAGATTCTGTGACAAAAGCATTACGACGTGCGTGGCGCGTCTTTCCAGTGCAAGTGGTTAAGATTTCTTTTTTTTAGCTTTAAGAAAACAGTAAACCCCTAGCTAAAAATATTACGAAATTATAATTTAACACTTACTGAATTAACATCCTTTATAGAATTACATGTTCTAATAAAGTTTTTTTCATTGGGGCAATTTAGTAATCCACTCTGAAATGGCACTTTTTTAAAATTTTTTCCTCGAAGCCTTTCAGAGTCAGTAAAGGATCTTAACATTAATTGATACATTTGCGGACACCCTAGAAAGGCACTGTGGATTTCCGGGGGACACGGAACATAGTTTAAAAATCACTGCAATGAATCAATCCATCTTGTAATTCGAGAAAGACTGTAGTTAAAAAAAATTTCAACTTTTTAAGTAGATCGATTATGGTATGTTTTATTTATCCTTATGCTGGGAAAATTTATTACTTAAAAATTTCGGAAACGGTTTATAAGCAATTAGTTGCATAGCTGTGTTTTTTAAATTACATTTATGAATAAATTTGAATACTTTTTTTGGGCTGAATTTTTTTTCCAACTGGTATTTTAAACAAAATAATCATTTTATAGTTTTTAAATGCAACATTAACATTAATTTCTAGTAAGGTAACACACAAACATATTTAAAGATGTATAGCTCTTAAAGAGAATGTGAACAATACATCAAATGAGGCAAAAAACCAACTCATTATAAAAAAAATAACTATTTCTCTTTTCCCTCTGACTGGCGGAAAGCAGCTAAACCAGAATGGTAACTTAATGGGGGGGGCAGCGAGAAATAAGAACAGTTTTCGTTAATTAGTCAAGGTTCGTTAAGGAACAGAATCATCATCTTAGAATTTAGAAACTTATTAGACCATTTGCATACATTTAAAGTCATTTCACTTCGAAATAAATTCCTTTTTTGGTTGTTATGGTGAATAGTCAAAGTGATTTATGCTTCGTGTTTTTCTTGTCTACACGTACATAGGCAAGAAAAATGTATTCAGAATGATTAGACGCTAGGGAAGTTATCTAGTTTATGCGACGTAATGGCTTATTTAACATCGTAACGCCAACTTTGCAGCCAACTATTATGGTGATGGTAAAGTTTTCTGATAGTTTAAATCCAATTTGGCAACTTTTCACCACTATAAAAAAAACCATTTTAATGGGCAGAAATTTTTTTTTATGGGTTAAAAAAGTTATTTAAGTAGATATAAACATGCCATTTATAAATTTTTTCTCAGTATTTAGTATTTTAAGTACCTTTTTGGCGAGCAGAAGACAGAAAATTTGTTGAAAAAAAGTTAAATTTCAATGAATAAAAAAAACAATATTATCAGTTGCTTAAGTATTCACATGCCAAAAGAAATGATTTAACTTTTTTTAAAAAATTAAACCAAAAGTTCTAATTTGTTAGTAATCTAAATTTTGATACAAGGAGTCTACGATGATATCAAGAACACTAAAACACGATTGGGGATGCTGATTTTCTTCAAAATATGCTACACAGAAGTAAACTGTTCTCTGTATATATACATAAAAAGTTTTTCAGCATGCTATAATAAATTTATTTATAATTAAAATATAGTTAGTAAGAATGGTTGGTATATGCCATGACTATAAATAAATCACAGGGCAGAGCTTTGGAAACGTTGGTGTATATGTAGCATCAAAAGAAACAATATTTACTCAGGGACAATTGTTTGCGGCTCTGTCAAGGCGTAGAAGCAAAGGCGGAGTAAAAACGTAGTGCAATTTAAAAGAAAGGGTGATTAGAAACTTTGCTTGTAGAAACGCTAAATTGAAGTAAAAGTCAAAATGCAGAACCGAAAACTTGAAATGCATTTTTTTCCTGCTTACATTATATTGAAAAAAAATAGAACTACATAATACATGTAAATTACAGTTTTAGAATTTGAGAAATGAATATATGAACAGAGTTCTATATAATTTGTACAGTGGGAGTTGGTCCACGTTAGTTAACAGGGAGGATCACCCTAGTCCAACTTAAAATATATCATTCTTTAAGGATAAACAACATGATTACAAGCTACATAAGAGTCCTTAAAAATGTTATGTATTTAAAAGTGAAGTGATATAAGCATTTATAAATACTAGTTTTCATTATTTCTATAGATTTCCTGTTTAAGCATCAAATATCACCACAAAACAAACATATTTCCCTATTTATTAATTGTTTATTTAAATCAAGAATTTATATTACTTAAAAGCTACTGGTGGCACCTCTCGTAAATTTAAACCTTGGACAAGTGCCAGGAAATACATTTAAGCACAGGTACCTCTCTCTTTAAATGTTCATATCTGGCCAGTTTGAGGGATTTTAAGTCTGCTTTTCCTTCTCGAAGGGGAGATTGAGCTCAAGCAGTAAGCCGATTTCACATGAATCAAATTTGTGCCAGTCATCTCTTTTTTTGCTTCAATACCTTTGTGTGAAGAATGGAAAGAATTTTTCTTTCATACGTGGATACAAAGTTGAATGAAAATGGAGAACTGTAGGGGGGAAGGGAGTGCCAGACTAATCTCTGCAATGAAGAAGTAAAAAAAAACTATTCATCTTCAATACACAAGCAGTCATGTGTGATGAGTGTGGCTTCCGCAATCTCCTTTTAGTTGAGTCATCTATTGCAGTGGAGAACGTGGTTTTCGAGTGCTCGAAGAAAGGGAAGAGTGGCCAGTTGACTAAGTGTGAAAATACCCAAGCGATTTTTATTCAAATTTTGCTCTCGAATGTGTCTGCTCCTTCTGTTAAGTGTAGAATAATTTAACTAGAAAGGGTTCCGTGCTATGTACATCTGTCTCCTTTGAGAAAAAACTTTGATTCTTGACCGATTATTTTTTGTATCAGTCTTATACGACTGGCCTAAGTGGCACTTGGACTCCAACATATGTCTGGACAAGAACAATGCTCACGAGTTTACGACCAGGACTATTTTTATATGTATACTATGCAGTTCGAATTAATTGGGATAAACATTTTTTTCCCGTCTGAGTTAGTATGTGATTACCAGTTAAGTCCCGAACCACACACACACACACCTCAAACCGGTTATACCTACCCAGAAGTAATGTGACGGACCAACATTGACTATAATTTACACATTTGATTGGATTTAGTACATTAGTAGTTCAGTTGTGAGTCTTTCAGTGTGGTAGCTGGTAGTATTAATTTTGCGTTCCACGTAACACGTGTTACTTTTGCTTGTTCAGAGATGGATATTACTCCGAGGAAGCGTTCTAAAATAATCTACCTTAATGAAGACACTTCTGGAATTGTAAGAGATATATCTACGGTAGTTGGTGTGGGAAAATCAAGTGTTTCAAGATTTTAGATGATCGTTTCCAAAAAGAAAAGGGAGATCTGGTCTCAAAAGGAAAATTACTCCAAGAACTGATAAAATTTTTATAAGAAATAGCAAATTAAATCAAAGTCAGACAAGCACAGACCTTCGAAAGGATTTATTGGGTTATAGTACTGAGGTGAGTACCTCATCTGTACTGAAAATGGTACTGGAAGTTAGCCACAAGGCATCAAAACTGAAGTAAAAGCAATTTCTAACTCAGAAAAAAGTGAAAAAACATTTAGAATGGGCAAAAAATACCTATCCTGGACTGTTAACGGCTAGAAGAAGGTGACTTTTAGTGATTAAACGCATTTATTTGTGCAGCGATTCAAACCAAGTGTAGTTAGATGACAGGAAGTTGAATATCTACTGCCAGATCATATTAAACAGACTGCAAAAGACCCTAACAAACAGATGTTTTGGGGTTTTTCATAACAAATGGCACTGGAAGCTTAGTTCCTTTTAAAGGTATGATGAATTATGTCAAATACATAGAAATATTACTCAGTAGAATTGTCTCATCAATGGAAACGTTTAATGGAACATTTCAACATGATTTGGCTGCTTGTCACAATTCGATATTGGTTCAAACTTTTATGCGGGAAAACAAAATAGAAGTGCTTGATTGACCTGGTAATTCCCCTGTCCTAAATTATATTGAGAATTGCTTACATATTCTCAAGAAAATTTCAGCTTTGATGAGTTGCACGACAACAGAACAATTTATAAAAAGTGCTATACAAGTGTGGTTCCACGATGACGAAATTAAGAATATGTGAACTGCACTCGTGGAGTCAATACTAAAACAAGTTGAAGCGGTCATTTCTGATACAGGAGGAAATATTTATTACCAAAAAGAGATTTTTCTATCTACTTAAGGTATGCAATTTTTAAAAGCTAGGGATTTTGAAAAAATCAGTTTTTACCATTTGTCTCAAGTAATTCAAACGGTACAGTATATTTTACAGCAAACGCTCATTATTCTTAATTTAAGCTCGGAAATTTTTTATCGTCAATGCTTTCTTTTTTATCGTAAATGCTGGGTTTTTGTAAATGGCTTCTCTATGATTTTCAGAATTATATACAAGTCGTAAGAAAAAATAGTTTATTTTATCTGACAGCTTGGTTAGTTGTGAAGCAGACTATGATTATGATCAAGATTTTATTCATCGGCGAAGTCTTTATTTTTAACATTTCAGGCAAGGAATGTGTTCCGTAATGTTTCTAGCTGTTCTGTGTTTGCTGCACTGTTAATTAAAAACAAAACCTAAAGTCTCTAGCACCCTGATTTCATGAATAAATACAGGATTTTAGCTTGCTTATTGTAATCACGGTGGTTTTTATTCGACTTTCTGTGCGTTGATCAGTTTTTTTA
Organism: Trichonephila clavata; assembly: GCA_019973975.1. NCBI lineage: Eukaryota > Metazoa > Arthropoda > Arachnida > Araneae > Nephilidae > Trichonephila > Trichonephila clavata. Next base: position 17,410 of record BMAO01034180.1, read on the forward strand.
ATTATATTCTACAATTCTCTGCGTTTTTCTATTTAATGGCAATAAATACATTTCAAATAAAAACAAAATTTTCCAGCGGGAAACATCCCAAAATTAATTTTTGAATGTCTCTCATATTAAAAAATTTATAAATTTGTGACGGATCTATACGCCACTCATACTAAAACCTTCGGGATTCTCTTTTAGGGGAAATATTTTTCTCAACCAACTTTCACCGAAGAGAAGAAAACGTGATCGTGCAAATTAAGTTTATTCTGTAAATTCTGTATTCGTGAGTTTTGAGAGTTAGTGAGTGGAGGATCGTGAGTTAGTGAGTGGAGGATCGTGAGTTATTGCAGTGCGGATCTAAGTTTATATAAGTGTGTATTGAAGAGTTCCCAGTGAGGATCAACCGGATCGGATTTGATCCCGTCAAGTATAAGCGTTCAAGGCCTCAACAGTAAAACTTCGACTTTACAAGAGTACAGGTATTGTAACCATTATTTAAATAGAAGTTTGAGGATAACTTGTAGTGCGCGTCGGGGTTGTAATTGAGCTTGTATAAGTTATCGTAGAAATCAGTTGAGGGTCCATAAATATTATTCCCAGGCTATCTGGTCTCGCCTTCGCGCTCTTAGCATTGATCAGCAATCTTAATTGGATTATTATTGTGCTTGCCTGATATTTTGTGGCAATAAAGCAATTTGAGTGAATCATGTCGACTGATCATTCAGTTCTCCCACACATCTAGCCGGGTCCGAGTTAAGACAAGGGGGATTAGAGGAAAGTAGGCATACCTAAACATAACAACTTTTTATACTATATGTTCTATTTTCATCACCTATTTAGAAAGACATTTTAAAACTTAAAAGGGAGAAAAACTGAAATGGTATTAAAAGGGTTTTTTTTGAAAAATGAGATGAATTGTATAATTTATTTAAATTTATATTGTAAATAAAATTGCAAAACTTTGTGAAGTTTCCTTTGTGAACTACTTCTAAAATAGTTGACGCATGCTCAATTCAACTCAAGAAATTTTATTTGCATCGAATTATGTATAACAAAAAATGGCATGGGTTTTTTACATAAAATGATTCATATTTTTAAAATATTTTTTGTAAATGCTTATGAAAATTCCTTGAAAAAAGTATAAATTCTTAATTGAAAGTCTTTTAAAAAAACCGAGGATTTCTTTTTGATTAAAAATGATGAATACCAACTTTTTTTATAAATAGGAATAGTTTGAAAAATATCAAAACGCCTGACCCAGTAGAGAAAAGGCCGTAGAATTTTAAATAAAGATAAAGTAGTTATTTTTTTCTCTTTCTAAGAGAATCAACTAAACGTTCTTATTTTCCATGTATATGTGAATAAAAAAATTATCATAACTTTTTTAACTTAAAATTTTTCAATTTTGTTGGGATAATAGAAAAATAAACTAAGACAAAATTTGCTCAAAAAGAAAATTTATTTAAATTTTTGACCTATTTGTGACAATCGAATCATATTGCTTCCACTAAAAATGAATTGTTTAAAATTTATGCATGCAATACAGCTTGATGATATGTTGCGAACAAAGAAAAAAAAATAATACAATTTCATTATCTAGTTCATCATAATTTTTTAAGGATGGTTTGAAGATTAGTGACATTATTTCACACACAAACACACACGCAATATATATATAATAGTAATTTACAATATAACTTTCGTGTTGTGTTGAACAGAAATAAGTCTGAAAAATATTTAAGTGGTATAGTGTGGGATTTTGTTGTCACAGTGTTATTTGCCTTCGCCAATTGGCAACGATTCGAAGTCACGGGACCTTTTACCACAAAGCTTTTGTGTGAGTCTAATTTTAATATGAATGTGAAAAGAAGCAGTGATAAGCTGTACATAAATTACAAAATTTACATTTGTACCCATTTAGAAACAAAAATTACTAAAATTTCGCTAGAAATTGAACTTGAGTAATGCTTGAAATTTTGCACTTCAATACACACGGTATTTCAATAAACTAAAATCATGTGACATCATAGTCACATGATAAAGATAACCATGTGTTTCAAGAAAATCAGTTCAAAAACTCGTGTGACGTCATAGTCACGTGTTATATGAAATCATATGTTTCCTGGTCAATCAATTCATGTGTTTCGTCGTTGCCAAAAGTTTACTGTTTGTAAAGAAACTTTATCTGAAATAGTAAATATTCCTAAGCAATAAGAACGCACAGAGGTATGCAAAATGCACTTTATTTAAAATACATGCATAAAATAAGATTTTTTAAAAAAAATTTTAATATTTTTTTGATCAAATTCTTTTTTATAACACTTGAACATCTTTACCCAATTATAATATTGGAAATTTTATCTAAGTTTTACAAATGAGTTTAATGTCAGTTTTTAATTCAATTAAAAATACATATTTGCCTTTATCATGTTAACCTCATGAATTTAGCCCGTAATAAAAGTAACAACTGTAACATACTAAGCCTTATTAAATTAAGGGTTTTTTTTAAAATAAAAATAAAGACGTACTTTTTATCACAGTTTGGGAGTGACTATTCTTTGCAAAAGGTGACCCAGATTTTATGTTCTATAAAAGTAAAATATGTCTTTCTGTAAATGAAATAAAAAATGCAAACAAACCCTAATTTTCTCTACCAATAAATATAGATGTAAAATTAAATAGATTTGTCAGTGTAATTTATTGTTATTTAAAACAAAAACACTTTACAAAAGCACAATATTAATTACCAATGACCCCATGGGATCGTCATATATAAAATTGCATGAAAAATTAACCCTTATAGACTAATTGTTTGTAATTATTCACTTAATCGCCGAATTAAAGTTAAGCGATTCACTCCCAAAAACTACCATTTTCCATGTAAGAGCGCGAATGTGATGTATTGGGGGGGGGGAGAAAATTAATACATATATAAGCAAATCCTTCGAAACACTGTTACGGTCCTTTTAGATATATATACACTGCTGCCACCGTAAATTCAACACCAAGAAAGACAAGAGATAGCAGAATAAAATTTATTTTGTAGATAACACGTTGACCAAGTATCAAATGATTAAGGGAAGTCAAAAGGGTAAAAATCATGAAATAATCGATTTTAAGTTTTTGATATTTCTGAAATCTGTATTTCATTACCTTTCTAGGGATATAACATTTATGCCATATTTTCAATTAGAACTATGTCAAAATGACTTTTAAAAATCATCAACTGGCGGGCCACGCCCCCTTTTGACAGATATTTGCCTTTTAAATATCATGAAACAATTGCAAACACTTCTTTTTGTTTATTCAAACGCAATTAACTTTAGATAACAGTTGACTGTTCGATTAACTGTATTAGTTTGGTGGCAGAATTTCGAGTTACAACATGTTTCCAAGTGTTTTAAAGTATTATTTCTTTAGTATTTAAAAATTTACTTTCACAAGGTATGCTTTTTTTCAAAACTACTATTTTCATAATTTATATTTTTAAAATTATGTTTAAAAAAATAAAATTTTTCTAAATTTACTGTATGTGAAAAAAAAGCTGCAAATTTACATTATGTATTCCTTATGCATTCTTGTGGATACTGAAGTGATATTTTGAAAATATTTAAAAAAAACATTTAGCTAAGAGCACATGTGTCAAAAAACAAACAACTTTAATAAATTCAGTGATGATAAATAAAAGTCTGTTTTTAAGAAACTAAATTTTTTAAAAAAAATATCACTTTAGTATAAATATAAATGTTACTTTACTGCACAGAGAAGTTTTTAAATTTAAATATTCAAAAGTTTCTGAATGAATTGTACATACAAAAATTCAGATGTGTAATACCATTTGTCGTTGCAAGAAGCTGGTTAAATACATAAAAATACCTAAATATCATGTTTAAAAACATAAAAACAGTTTTATTTTTGCTGTTTAGGAAATCATGTGTACAGTTTAGAGAAACTTTTGAAATTTAAAAGTCTTAGAAACTTATGTTTGCATGTGAACAAACAAAACACATATGAAAACTTTCGAAATGACGTAAAATAATGTTTTTTCAAATGCACACCAAAACCATATAGATAAATTTTTTCCCATTATATTTATGATGATATTTGCTCTACTTTGATATTTGTAATACATAAATGCTACATATTCTAAAATTTATAGAGATTTTGTGATAATAGATGTAAATTTTACGAAATATCTCGTTAAACAAAAACTGAAAAATGTTATGAATGTAGTTTCTGAGAATTTGAAAACATTTTTCATGCTTTTTTTTACTTAAAATATATTGACTTGATGCTAATGTTGAATAAAATGTGGCAAATACATGTTGGAAGTCATATTTTTTGTGATGAAATGACATTTGATGTTAAAATTGCATTTTTTTCAAAAAGTTTGTTTATAAAAATTTATCTTCTTTTTTCTCAGAAAACAATGAAAGGATGCTCATAAAATTTCAATAAAACATAACTTATATGTACACTGACCATAACCATGTACACTGAAGTAAGCCTTTATAAATTTTCCCAAAATATTTTAACATAAAGCATTTATCGTAGAAAAATATGAAAATTTTCAAGAAATTCATAGTAATATTTTTATGTTGCATGGTTTTGAAAAAACTTAACAATGTATTTCAAATATCTCACTTCAGCATAAATATTAAAGTCTAATTAATATTCAGACTAAATCAGAAGTCTTAATATTTAACAGTTTCTGAGAAAAAGTACACATATATATGTGATGATACGGGAGGATTTTTGTCGTTGCCTATAAAGCTTGTTATACACATAAAATTACACAAATTTCATGTTTAAAAACATAGAAACAGTTTTCTTGTTGTTTTGGATATCATTTATGTAATATTTAAAGAAACTTTTTAATTCTGATACTTTAAGAAATTGTGTTTACATGTGAATATACAAAGCACTATTGAAACTTTTCAAAATGTCATATATTCATATATTACTGTCTTATAAAGATTATATTTTTTAAATTTTTGTCTTCTTTTTCTATAAATTTATTGTATGCAGAACTGGAATTTTTTATTTTATATTTCATATATATTGTGTATACTGAAGTGAAATTTTTGAGATATTCCTCAGACATTTAGCTAAAAAGCAAATGTCGTAACATAGAAAAGGAAAATTTTTATAAAATTCATTATTCTACTGTGGTGAAAAAATTAAATTTTTAAACAGGCTGATCAATTTTTTAAAAAAATTTCACTTCTGTATAAAGATAAATGTTTATTTAATGCACACACAAATTTTTAAGCTTTGTGTTCAATAGTTTATTAGTAAAAGGTACATAAACATATCCGAAAATGCAATGCCCTTTTTCGTTGCACAAAATTTGTTACATACCCAAAAATACACAAATTTCATGTTTAAAAACATAAAATCAGTTTTCTTGTTGTTGTTTTGGATACCATTTATGTAATATTTTAAGAATCCTTTTAATTCTGATACTTTAATAAAATGTGTTTACATGTGAATTTATTCTAATGAAACGTTTTGAAATGTCGTATGATGTATTACAAAAGTCATATTTTCATGAATTGAAACATTTTCACATGGTATTTATGATGATTTATAATAATCTTGGATGACAATAATGTATCAGAACAGAAAATTCTTCAAAAATTGATGCATAATTTGAGAAAAATGATGCAAATGCTATAAAATATCTCGATTGATTAAAAGTGAAAAATTCTATATATGTATTTCTGAGAAATCTAAGTAAAAGAAATAAGTAAAAAGTCTTAAAAGTTATTGAGAATAAGCTAATATTTAAAAAAAAATAGTGCAAATACAGATTGTAATTCATAATTTTTTTGGATGAAGTGACATTTTATAATAAAAATGCAATTCTCTCAAAACCGTGTTTTAAAAATGCGTGTACCATTTTCTCAGAACTTATTCAACGGAAGCACTTGCAATCTTCACTGAATATTACTGATATTTTAATATATATACTCAAGTGAGCTTTTATTAATATACCTATAATATTTTTGTAAAAGTCAGTTATCGTGAAAAAAAATGACATTTTTCAAAAAATTCATAGTGATACTTTACGATGAAAGTTTTTGAAAAAGTAAACAATATATTTGAAAAAGCTCACTTCAGTTTAAATAAAAAAGTCTAATTAATATACAGACAAAATTTTAAGTTTGTACATTTATTAGTTTCTGAGTTTCTAGTACTTAAAAATGCTCAATTTAACATTGTCGCAATAGGTGGTACCGACTACCCTTAAATGTATAGACTTCTGTGAAGTGTAGTTCCTGCCAGAGTAGCCGCCATTGTTGAAGATCACCGCTGCCACACGCCTCGGCATTGATTCAGAGACTTTGGATGTGTTCTTGGGGTACAGCAGACCAAGCAGCTTCCACACGTTGCCAAAATTGATCTGGTGTGGCAGCTGGGGGTGTAATCTGTGTCAATCGGTGTGCAACCATGGACCACATGTTTTCTATCGGTGAAAGATCCGGAGAGGGAGCCGGCCAGGGAAGCAATTCAATCTGGTGAATGACGAAGAACCTTTGGACAATACGTTCACGTGTGGTAGCGCATTATCCTTTTGAAATATGGCTGTGGCCAAGCCCTGAAAGTAAGGAAGGACAACTGGCTCCAACACCTCGGAGATGTAGTGCTGGCTGTTAAAATACCGGCAATGCGTACTAGAGGAGTGTGAGTGTGATAACCAATACCGCCCCATACCATAATACCAGGTACAGGACCAGTGTGGCGGTGCATAACGCAGCTGTTCAGCATCCTCTCTCCACGGTGTCTGTCCAGACTCGAATCCGACCTTCTTGGTGTTGCAGACAGATGCGTGACTCGTTAGTAAAGACAACTTCATTCCATTCTTCCGTCCACATCCTTCTTTCATCACACCATTGGCTGCGGAGGCGTCTGTGTTTCTGCGTCAAGGGTAAACCAAGCAATGGACGTCTTGCAGACAGACCACTCTGCTGTAAACGGCGTCGAATGGTACGTGCAGACACTGAATTATGCGTTACGGACTCAATGTGCTGTGCTATGATTCGTGTTGTGACTGAGCGATCCGTCACTGCCATGCGCACAATTTGCCTGTTCTCACGTGAAGTGGTGCACTGAGGTGGATGCGATCGACCATGTCCGTCCGTCGTACCCTCCTGCACCCAACGATTATATATCCCCATTATTGTTGTTTGGTTTCGTCCAACACAACTACCGATTTCCCTGAAAGATAATCCACAATCTCGGTAAGCCACTATCCTTCCTCTGCCGAACTCGGAAACTTGATCAAAAGCTGATTGCTGTTTTCTACGAGACATAACTGATCATTTTTTGAAAAACTACAAGAAAAATGCAATTGCCGAACTTGAAATCGACGAAATCTCCAAGCCTTAAATAACGCTTTGAGGTGGCGCCACAGGCGTGCGTAATGTGTGTCTTCGCTGAAATTCTAATCATTTGCATATCTCACTTTCGCTAATGTATGTTGTTCATTTCATGTTATTTGCGTGCTTCCTTCAGGGTATTGCATTTACGGTGGCCAGCAGTGTATATACGCTGGCAGCACTTAAGAAATTTAAGTCATATTTTAGCTTTAGCGTCAAAGTGTATAATTGAATTAATACATTGTTATATTATGTATGGTTGGGGCACCTTGAAATTTAATGATTGAATACTGGGTCGCAAACATTGAAACTTTGAGAAGATATGAGATATTGAGTCTCCAATTAAAATCAAGTTTAAAGTTATTTAGTACCTATAAATAAAAGGGAAACTTTCCTTCCTTTATGTTTTCCACTTTTAATTTTCATGAGTTGGCAACATTAGAAGATAAAAAATTCACTTTTCTTTTATAGGGGAAAAAAACGCGTTTTTTTTTCTTTTTTAAAAAAGAATTACTTTCCGCCATTTTCATTTTCCTTTCAAAAACTTATAACAATAAATCTTTTTCACTAAGGGGATTTTTTCTCTCTCCATTTTAGTGGTCTTCATAAAAAGAACATAAAAATAATCCTACTGCCTAGAACTAATTCCAATTAGTGTCGGTCTCCTAAACATCTTGTTCTGTTTCGCCAATTTTTTTTATGCTTTTTGCTGATTTAAGTAAAGGGATTTTAAGGACAGACCAATAAATTGTAAAAGTCATCGTTCGTAATTTAACGAGAAAAAATTTCAAGTATCCTTTTCTTTCAATTTAAAGTTCTTTTTTTCTTAATTGGACTTCAATTAAGAAAGAAGGTAAATTAATTGCAAAGAGCACTTAAAAGAGAAAATTTACTTTCTTTTAGAACGATACTTGCAATATACTTTTGGAAACTTACAATTGTGGAAAAAAAACTATTTTTAAAGAAAGCACAAAACTTTAAAGAATTTCAGTTTTATTTTGTTGAAATGGTGACTCGGTGTTTAAAATATTGCAGTTAAATTTTACCCATTTTCAAACTTTAACTGCTGTACCACTGGAACGTCTATCGGTGTCAATTCCCCCCCAGAGCCTATTCAGTTTATGTTTTAAAATAATCCTTTATTTTTTGAAAAATATTCTTAAATTTTGTGAAATATTTTCATGTTCCTAAAATTATAATAAATAAATTTTAGTTTTAAATAGTGAAAAAATTATTATAACTTAATTCGTGTAATGCGCAAATTAATATTTCAAACAAAAGGAAGCGATTAAAATAAATAAATATTATAAAACTTATTTATGAGTGTTATAATATTTATTAAAATATTGAATTATTTAAACTATTTTAATTTTATGTTCAATCATGCTACTTGTTTTTAGCAGAAATTAAATCACGGTATTGGTTTTGACGAGAGTTCTATGTGCGGTTTTCACTGTCTCTAAGTGTTTATCGTACAGAGGGGCGTATCTAAATTATTGTCAGAGCAAATTAAAAGATCACTTTATGGACTTTTAGATTTTTCTTTAAAAAAATTAAAAGTTTGACTTTATTCTTTATTTTAAACAAACAGTTTAACATAATACAGATACAAAAAATTATGAAAGGAATTTTTTATGAGTTACACTGTAAGGGTCTATCCATATTTTTCCAAATAATCTTCTTAGGGAAATACTTTTTTTTAAATATTATTTTATTGATAACTTCCACCCGAAGAAGAAAAAACGTGATATATTCAAATTATACCATGTATTTAAGTAATACCTTTGGGTTCGAGAAAGAAAGAGAGAGAGAGGTCAAAAGATAAAGGATAGCAGTGAGGATTATTGTAAGATAATAGAAAGTTAGGTGACGGAGTGTAGTGGAAATTAGCTGCTTAATATTTATAACTGACGATTGGTTAATTTGATAGTTGATTCACATTAGTGTTGACTCAATATAAGTTGTTAAATTTATACTAAATTTACCCATATCGTCTTCCTCGCTCTTGCTCCCTTAGTTAGTTTACAGCACAATTCCTAATCTTGGTTTTTCAAGTTTGTTAGGTTGTTGAAACTTGTAAATATATTGTGTTGTTTGAATTATGACTAGTTTTCCTTTTAACTCTCGTACATTGATGGTTGGGGAAGCCCAACCATCAGTACAACACCATACCAATAATTTTAAATCTCAGAGGTAATTTTTGTCCATATCCTGTTACCGTGATACTAAAACCTTTATCGCCTTAAAATGTCACGACCCAAATCAAGCAGCTGTGAATGCCCATAGTTAAGGGAAATGATTTGCCAGACAAAAAGTAAAGGGAGTTAGAAACTATCTACATAGCTACAAAGCCACAATAGTTTTCCTCCAAGATTAAAGAGAAACGTAAAAGAAGTCTGTCATGTCACCCACTCTAGAAAAGCACGTTGTAGTAGACTTTCCTCTAAGTAGACAGGGCACAAAAGAAAGTTGGAATCCCATTCCCTACCTCGTAAATAAAACCTCTCGTGGATCAGAAATCAACAAGAGGGATCCCATGTCACAGACGAGGAAGAGGTGACTTAATTTCCGGGTAACACTTGAATAAAGGCTGAATAATTCCAGGAAAAGAAGAGGGGAGTAAGGGAATGTAGTGCATTTTATTTATTTTTTTAAGCGAGAAGCTGTTGGAATAAGAGTAAAGAGAAAAAAAGACAATTGTATTTCTTTGTATCATTCATGAAGCTAGTTCATGCAAGAAAACTGGATTTCTCAATTTGTTATATAAGTATAATTCAATAATATTTAAATATAATACAACTGCAAATACATTTTTACCAAGCATGTTGTCTTTACATAAGAATTCACAATTGTAATACCTTAACTCGTGATTAAAAGTACTGATTTGTCCGATATTGGATGCGAGGCGTCTGTGCGACCTCAGTATCTAAAAGTAAATATTGTCAGTGTGTAACTTGATTGTAGAATGTAGCACATGAGGCAAGTTCAGTCTTATTAAATATTATATATTCAAATTTTGTCTTCGTTGATATATGGACTGATCATTCGATGATACTGCACTCATTCGTTTCCTGAAGAACATTCGCTTCGTTCTTTATCTTATATGATCGTTCTCCTGCGCGACCGTTTTGCACTGGTGCGTATATGGGTTTATGGTGGGGGAAGGAAAGAGACAATCAAGCAAATTCTTCTCTGAAATAACTAAATCCTTAGCAAACACTGTTCAGGTCATTTTATTGCATTCTAAAAATTTCGAAATAGTTTTACAGATAGCACTGAAAAGAAAACAGACTGTATTTTGGAAAGACGTAAATATACGTCCTCGACAAATAGCACACCATTTGAGCGAAACGGATATATACGCCAGATGCAGTTAAGGGGTGAAAAAGTTTTACTATCTGATGCCGAAAAAGAAATTACCTTTGTACCTATTTGTTCATGTTGGTGTGAAGGTTCGAAAAATAAAGAGCCATCTAAAATCAATATATATAAAAGTTTTTTATTATTATCAATCAATATATATTGACTTTCCACTTAATCACTTTCAATATATATTCACTTTTATTATAGCTAATGGGTCACGTTTCAGTTTTTAATTATTTGGAAATAATTATGACTGAAGGTACTTGATATTTGATGCAGATACTCGGCTCAATTCTTTGAACTTGGACAAAGTTACTAATTCATTTTCTGGGTGCACTAACAACTTAACTGTAAAATATGATTTATTCCACCATCAACTCATCTAATTGCTGTCTTCCTCCTCGCTCTCAATTCACTTCACTTTAAGCTTATATTTCTATTTTGCATAAATCGCGGTTCATTTACAAAAAGAAGTTCTCATATCAGATATTTTACTGAAAGCATTTCCCTTAGACAATAAGTAGAAGGACGTGAAGAGAGTCTGTTGCACAGCACAGAATAAATAACATTTAAGTGGAAGGACTCATTCTTCTAAAAACTTTAAAAATACTGAAAATAAAACATGCATTTGATTAGTGTTCTTCTTTTTCTTCTACAGGCTCCTTTTTGAAACTTTTTAAAGCATATAAATTGAAATGTAAATTTACATTCCCCCAACACACACTTGGAAAGCCATAAAAGTACTCTTAAATAAACGTATAATATGAAATTTGGCTATTATGATTTCAGAAAATTTTAATTACAAATATTCTTCCTTTTCAAATTCTTTTGTTATCATTTCCTTCGTCTTCAGTTCAGAGGGTCAGGAAAATGTTACTTCTGTATAGATCTTAATACCCCAGTCCCTTAAATACAATGTTCTTTATCTCGAAGTTCTTAAAAGGGCTTTGTGTTGATTTAAGTAATGAGACTTTAAAGACGCATCTTACACGAAAGAACTCCGTTGTATTTTAATGAGAAAGAAAGTGCAATGAGATCCCTCTTTCAGAATTTTTCTTTTATCTCAAGCCTAATGAGAAAGAGAGCAAATTGCTCCTGAAGCGCTTTTTGAAAAGAACTCAAGTATTTTCTAGCATGGTAATTGGTTGTAGCCGTACGGTTGAAGTGGTGTGATTTTATAAGTAATGAATATTATTTTCAAAATTATACACATACACGGAGATACGAAGCACATACAAATATGAAGAGTTGACTTATATATGATACCGTTAAAGTGTGATATCCATTATTTCATAAAAGAACTAGGTATTTCATGAAATAACTAGACAAGTCAGTTGTTATCGTGTCTTTCCCGAGGGGGAAGGAATGAAAGTTGCCAGAGCCTGTGAGACAGATTGAACTTCTTAACAATAGATGGCGACACCACCTATCTCCACCTTGACAATTTAGGCATAGAAATGAAAGGAAAGGGAATTTTTCTCTAGCCCCCTGCGCTCGTGGTTTCCGCTGTGACCGCCCACAAGACTTTCAGACCCACTGATTTAACGAGCACGTACTCCGTGTGTGCACGGAGGGTATTTGGTGGCATCGGGCATCGAACCCAGGCCCTCTAGTCGGGAGTCTGATGCTCTAACCACTAGGCTATCCACGGCCTTAGACAAGTCTGTTAAATTATTTAAAATTATTCAACTCTACGAGGTGTTTAATAGAATAACGATTACTTATTCTTTAAAGTATGAGATACAGCACTCTAAACTCTAAACAGTTTACAGCAGTTTATTTTAAACTCAACGGTCTTTTGCAGGTTTTGGGGCAAAAATTTTCATGTGAGGAACAAGAGATGGCCGAATAAAACAATTGCACTCTAGATTTTAATTCAGTTTTTGTGAGCGAAAATTAATTTCCGTTGAAGAAATTCCGAATAATGACAAAAAGCTTTTATCTGTCCCTATAGCTCAAAGATGAAGCAATGGGCAAGGATTTTTAAAGTGCTCGTATAAAAAAAATGCATATTAGTAAAAAAGTGTACTTGTTTCAAAAATGATATGCAGTGCAATTCAAAGTGTGTTCTCAGCAATCTTTGCTCTAATAAATAATAAAAAGTAAAATAAAGGTATATCTCTTAAAACTTAAATTATATTCTCTTACATTTTTATAAGAAAAAAGTTTATAATATTTATTTATGTGCGTGAAGCAAGTTTTTCATCAAGAATGTATTTTTTGGTAATATTTAAATATAACTATTTCTGCAACTTATTTTATTTTCCCTTTCTGTTTAACCAACGTTCGCAATATGAGCAAAAATAAATTATATCATCTGTTTTTCCTTATTATTTGTCAATTAATCATCCGCAATAGGAATGAAATATATTTTTCGAGAAATTTTAGCTATTTGGTATCAATTAATTTATAAAATAAATTGGAAATTGATTATTTTTCACTTTAACGGTCTATCATTAGTTATTTCACAGAATATAACTATGAAATTTTTCATCTATTATATACTTTAATTGACATGTGCTGTTATTTCATATGAAATACCTAGTTATTCTGTGAAATAACTGGATTATACATTTTAGCGGAAACATATATAATAAAAACTGTAAATACAGAAAAATAAGTGGTCCCATTTTAGATTGATTTATAACTATACCATACATATGAGTATGTATTTTTTTTTCAAATACATTATGCTTTTCTTTGGATATTGCAAAGTCTATGTAAATCTACATTGCCAATCAATATATTGAGTGAATTAATTATTTTTCCCGCTAAAAGTCCAAAACAGTATTATGATAATTTTGTTTTTCAGATTTTCACCCTATAAATATATCAATTGTTTTTAAAGACGGAAAAATGTTGAAATTTCAATCAATGAATCCTGTTCGCAACCTGATGTTTTGAATAAATGACTGAATATAAACGCTCCTCTTTAGCCAACAGAAAAGTTGTGATTTTTCATCGCGACAACGCTCTAGCAAGTAACACCGCAAAAACATTGCAGAGTTGGGTTAGGAAACTTTATTTCACACATCCAGAATATACTTCTGATGTCCTCTCGTCTGACTATCATCTGTTCTAGTCACAGTAAAACTTTCTTCATGGAAATGAATAGATAAATTATGAGGGTGTACAAATGGCAGTGGATGAATACTTTGTCCCCAAAACAATATTTATTTCCCAGGGGGTTCTATAAGGCACCGGAGCACTGACAGACAGTTGTAACTAACATAAAGGACATTATATTTTGGACTATATTTTAAATAAAAATTGAAAAAAATCTTTATTTCTTCTTTAGAAAAAAATGACAGAATTTTCCCTTTTATCCAATACCTCAGGAATCTGTCTTTGAAATAAAAACCGTTTTATACCAAGCAAGTTTCTTAAAAAGCCTTGTAATTATTAACACGCTTTTATAAGTTTCACTTGCATGTAACGGATTCTTGGAACTCGATTTTCACAAACTTAAAAAAGTCAAATTAATTCGAAATTTTACACACTTGTCAAGGTCCGATGACAATATAATAATTTCATAATTTTGTTCCATTGTCCTCATCAGGATCGTCAGGAATCACGATAATCAGATTTGGCGACAATTCCATATATCTCTTCCAGATTTGGCAACTTATTGCACATGCAATTTTCAGATTTGGCGACTAATTCGATATACCATTTTCAGATTTGGCGACAAATTCCAGATTTAGCGACTAAAAGAAAAAGGTGTAACCCTACAGCGAGTGTTTTTAATTAATACACTTGTGGTTTATAAAAATAAAACAAACAAAACAAGTGTTCTGTATGTGAGAAAGTGGAGGGTGGGTGACTGTTATCAATTTCTTCCTATAATATAAACATTTTTCTGAAAATAAAAAAAATAAAAAAGGCTCCTGATGTGAAACAAATAATTTATGTTCTAACTACTAAATATATTTTATTTTTGTAAAGCATTACGTTTAGGAGTGATGAGGGAATACATTTATAGGAATACGTTAAGGTGAGAAAAAAAACGATTGACACTTAATATTACCATGTTTTTACTAACTCCCTTTCTTTAAATGTCTGTCCGGGTGGAATTTTGTAATTGATTTGAAACTGTGTGACTTTCCGATAAGCTAGAGACTTGAAATTTGGACCATAGCTCAGAAGTGGATGACAATGCATGAAAATGTGAAAGAAGAAGAAGAAAAAAAAATGAAAAGGAGGCATTTTATACTTTTTAGTCCGTTATAAAAACATGGTACTTTAAATTTTTTTTAATTCGAATCTTTTTTCTTCTTACCGCAACTTTTATTTGTTTGACCTGTTCTTTTGAGACGGAATCTAATATAATGATACGGGACTCAGCCGAGGTTCCGTAAACAGAGAGAATAAATACCCTTCAGACCCTTTAATTAAAATCCATTGAAGAACAAGACTTAATCCAGCAGCCATGTAATTCTGGCTCCAAATATCAAACTCAAGGATGAATTCAACAATGAATAAATGACAGTTTAAAAAACTAAAAAACACGCTTTTATTATAGATCGAACTAAAAAATGAAAAATAAATTATAATTTTAAAAAACCAAAGAACACGCTTTTATACTAAATCGAACTAAAAAGTAAAAAAAAAATTCTTAATATAAGAATAAAATAATGAACGAGAAAATGAATGTCATTGGAGGTAAAAGCGTAGGGTGCAATTTCGGAATTGAAAGAGTTTGGAACTATAACAATTGATATATGTATAGAACACCCCCCCCGCTTTTACCCCAATGACATTCATTTTCTCGTTCATCATTTTATTCTTATATTAAGAATTATTTTTTTTTTTACTTTTTAGTTCAATTCAGTATAAAAGCGAGTTCTTTGGTTTTTTAAAATTATAATTTATTTTTAATTATTGTTAAGATATCTGTCAAATATTGATATATATACTCTATCATTAAAAATTGCATTATCTAGTACTTTATGGCGTTTCATAACTCAAAAAATATAATTTATTTGTTCCACTACTTTTTCAATTTTTTTTCTAACGGTGACCAAATCGCTAATCAATACATTGCTCCATTAATGTGAGAGTATATTTTAAATGATTTATATATGATTCTTCTATCAGTAGCTTTTACAGACAACATTAAACTTTGCAGTATTCATACTTTAAATACATGCTTTATTTTTATCAGTTTATTTTAATTCACATACACACACATTCCTCTTTTAAGAAAAATGCTTCTATAATAATATTTTGCATATAATATAGGTAAACAAATTCTATAGAGAGGTTGGACTATAACCTTTTAAATATATAATTCAAAAATGTATTTATTATTGGAAATGTTTATTATTGGGAATATTTATTATTATAAATTGATTTATAATTTAGAAATGGATTCTTAGAATAGAGTTATTTCATCAAAAACACCCGCTATTTTATTTCAATTTATCGTAACTCAGAAAATTAAGAAGGTATAGAAATAACCCCGGTACAAGTTCTACTATATATGTAGGAAAATCCTTATTTGTTATTGAGGCATTTTCCGTAAAAGGGAAATTTTAACAACGAATTTCGTGGAAGAAATTTCGTTTTTTGGAAAATGTTGCATTTAAATGATTTTTATTGTAATATTCTTGACAATTTATATGTATATTCTATTTCAGGTTACTCTAAATATCAGACAATTATTGATTTATACGTTTTTTTTTTTTCAAAATCATGGTTCCGAATGTACACAGTCACCTTAATTGCAACTTTCTTCATAAACTTTTAAGACTTTAAGTTCTAGCAATCACTGTCATTTCCCCCTAAATCCTTTTTATTTAAAGAAAAAAAGAAATTGAGGGATAAATTTTTTCACATTTTATAATTAACCTTAAAACTGCAAAAGGCAACGGGTAGGTGAGAAAATCCGATCAGTAGATAAAATGAAAAGATTTTTTTATTTCGCATCGCTCCATCTTTTCTTAAGAAATAACTCTTTTTTTCTGAATTTGGCTCTTAATTTTTAAAAAAAAGTGAAATTACTCTTTATCTTTTCGAAGTTTTGAGATAAGTTTATCTTAAAAAAATATTAAGCTTTAAGTAAATGAAACGCTGAATGTAAAGTTAAAAATTAAAAAAAAAGTAAATTAACTTTTTATCCGTAAAATCCAGTTAATCTTTCATTGAATATTTAAAATTTTGAACTTTTAATTTCAGGGATCTTATTAAGTTCGGAATCGTGGGAGAGTTCGCAAGTACGTAAGAATGAATACTTTTTCGCTATTTAGTTTTTCTTGGATTAGAATGTAGGTACATATGAAATTGTTTTAAGAATATTATTACAATAACAAATGATTCAAATACATTTTTTTCGCAAAAAGAAAGAAGAAAGAATGACCTATTTTCAGAATATTCAATTTTTATGGGAAGTGAATAAACAAAAATAATAAGAATATCATTTTGCTTGTGCATAACAACAAAGGACTTCATTACAGATTCGGAAATAGCATTTCTGCAGTACTTAATTCAGAAATGGGTTTATATTCATATTTTAATTGTTTTATATATTTTTCTATAGTCTCAGAAAATTTGAAAACTCTTAAGTTAAAAAGGTCCAGAGATATAAATTGTGTTCATTGACAAGTTTTTATAAGCTTCACCTGTATATAACGAAATTTTGAACTCGATTTTTGCCCACTTTATAAGGTCAGATTAATTCGAAATTTTGCGCACTTGCAAAGAACTAATGACAATATAATTATTTAATATTTTTATCCCATTGTCCGGATCAGGATCATCAGGATTAATGATTTCCCATTTCCAGGTTTGGTGACGAATTTCAGCTCCGATTTCCCGATTTTGCCACTAATTCCAGATTTGGTGACAAAAGATTAAGTTGCAACCCTGAAACGAAAATGCTCATGGTTAATACAAATGCAAAAAAAATGTTCTTTATTTGAAAAAGGGGAGAATGTGTAACTGATTTTTCTTTAAAAATGAAAGCAACCCCTAGTGTTGCTTCATTTCAAGTATTAAAGCGTTTCTAATTGGCTAAACGATTTGATATATTTTTTAACTACTGCTGTTAATGCTTGTAACAATGTAGATATGCATTTTTGAATCTAAGCAATACTCATTTTTTAAAAATAGTTTAATTAAGAATTTATACATTTTACAAGAAATTTTTAAGAAGTATTCATTAAACAAAATAAACATGCATCATTAACTTGTATTGAGCTAAGCACATCTTTTTTATGATAAACCGTTTGTATTACATCACACTTATGGATGTTTCTTTCAAATGCTTACACAAAATTGAGTAAATAGGTTTTGAACATTTTTGGGCATACAGATAACAACTGAGTGAGAAGCAAATGCCACTTCGTACTAATTAGCTGTTGCTCTAAGACATTCTATTTGGAAATTTTGCTCTATCTGTTTTCGTTTTCGATTTGCAATACCTATCTTTCAAATTTCGTACCTAGGGGCGTTGCTACCCTTTCCATTAGGTGGGGCATAGTCGTTTTACTATACCGTGAATTCCCTAGCATACCTGTATCTCGCTTCTTTCCCAGATAATTTCAGCATAAAGCCTATGCACCCTGTACATAGAAGAATGAATATAATTTTTAGTATTTATGTATTTGTCTAAATGACGAGAGAGAGAGAGATATTTCTGATGCCATTATTATTACCGCTCGAAGAGATATAGTTACTTTTATACTGTATCCTGATAACAATAATATATCATATGATAAAAAATACGTGTACACTGTTATAACCAATGAACAAATATTTTTTGGTAACATTCACATTCATGACTGATTTCGTACATTTGGTATTCGTTTCATATCATGGTCAATCTGCTCCATCTGATTGAGATATTCCTTGCAAATGATAATGTTTATTTGTTAAACATAAAATACAAAAATATATTATTTTAAATGTTAGGTTTTTATGCAAAGTTAACAACAAACAATGAGGAATAGAGCTTTTAGCAGTTTTTAGTGTTTTAATAAGAATCTTTATGACGGCATTTTTTAAAAAATCATTTTAAATATATCCTAAATCGAATATTCTCCAGCTACTATCTATGGTCTAATCCTAAGTTTCCAGACACTAAATCTTGGAATGAAAAGAAAATTATAACGTTCTGGTTCTATTTCCAAAATATATATATTTCTACATAAATACTTCTCCCCTCACAATGTGAAAATGGCTCGAAAAATGTTCGCCAAAATATCAAAAAACACATATGTAAGACCTTTTGAAAGGTCATTATTTCTGGCACAGAACAAAGCTCTGTCACCTCGTTTCTTTTTTTTTTCTTTTTTATTTTTCTTTGTGATAAATAGTTCCTTTCTTATATGAACAGTAATAAATTACAAATTTACACCGTCAGACGTTTGGGATCTATATATATTTCATGCTTTACGACTCCGAGATATTCCTGAAAGCTCCCGGACATCCGTCAATAACACCGGACAGATCAAAGGATAAAAATAATAAATACTGGGACGTTGGTTGATATCCTATGTTTATTTTCTTCAGTAGCGCTTACTAAGAGGATATATTTCGGGCGAGTTTATCCTTTTGATATAGAATATTTGCGCACATCGTAATGTGTTTGAGAAAGATATTTTCTTCTGACTGGTGTGGTGTGAATTTGTTTTAAAAAATACTATACCAGTTTATATGTATGTTTATATATTAGCTGGTATACTCATTCATCGTGCCCCTGAATTGAAAGATTAAACTATACAGATTGAAGGATAAAGAAGTTTTTAAAGAGTTAATTTTATGTGAATTGCAAATTAAACAAAAAAAAGCTTTTTGCATATCTCAAATGAACAAAAAATTCATATTTATTAAAATTTAAGTCTGTAGATCTAATAGCTGATAAAAAAGATTTTTTATTTATATAGCTCGGTAACTCTCTTGTGGGTCGATTTTTGAAAACACCTTCCTAAGCCAATGATTCTGTGGGATGCGCCATCCTAGATGGGCATGATATCCATGTAAGGGGGGGGGGGAGGGCGCAAGCATATTGAAAAGTTGAAAAAATATTTAAAACAAATATTAACTTATTAAAACAAAGAACTTCATTATGACATAATAAAAATTTTATTCACATTTACACTGATATATTATACTTATAAATGTATCAGTACTTTTTAAGAAGTTTTTTTATAAGTTATTTATCAATATTAAATTAAAAACAAGTTTAAAAATTACTAGTGTGTCTCATGGGCTTGTCATGTACAAAATTTATTACTTATCTTGATAAATTGTATGGTTTATAATTAAAGTCGTATTGTGGCCTTAGTATCAACGGATTTTTGTTACATTATTATTGTATGGGGAGTGGTGTGTGATGAAAATTATAATTGAAAATTGGGTTGCAAATATTGAAACATTCAGAATCACTGTTCTAAGCGGATCTCTCTTCATCAAAAGTAACATATTGTTACAAATTTTATATAATGAATGCGTAAAATAGTATAAATAATTTATATACGGATGTTTAATACGTTAATATTACTTTCTGACGCATTTATTTTATGTTAAAAATGTAAGTCTCTTACAACGTAGTTCCTTACATTATAGTGCGGATTTAATGGAAACATAGTGAAATGTTGGTGATAGAGCCAATTTGGCGTCCTTTTTAGCGACTATGTTGGCAATTGATTGAAAGGTGCAGAAATTGATATGCTGATCTGGTATGGAACTGCAACAAAAGTGATAGCACAAAAACCTTCTCCACAAAAAATACATATACTTGCCAATTTTCATAGTGATCGATCGTATTTATTCTCATAATACATACGTAAAAGTAAATGTACATTGATTGGCAAAGAAAATTCACTATTAAAAATAGCCAGAAAATTATGAGAATTTCAGAATTGGTGCATTGCGCCAAGTAATGCGAATAATGTTAAATGAGTTGCTCTTCAGCACACTGTGAGGGAGATAATTAAGAAAGAACCAACAGAATGGGCAATGTTTTAGTTTTGGCCAGGTAAATCATTGTAGAATATATTTCTAACCTTGTGTAATAAACTAAATTTCCAGGCCGCCACCATAAGAAGCACTTCCAAATGATAAGCGATGGCCATGGTGAATGGACTGAGAAGCTGAAGTTGATCCACATACATCAAATCCACTCACCTAGATACACCCCTGGTACTTGTCTTTCGTAAAAACAGTTGGATTATATATATAAGGAAGTGTGGGAAGTTTGAAGTCTGTTACTGTGGCCAGAGGGATTTAAACATGGGATCAACGCAGTAAACAATAAGTGCTCGTGAACTTGCAAGCAATTTCTGACCCCAAGTTTAGTTTATTCAGTGCTTCTCAAAATTTAAATATCTGCGACCGAACTTTCAAACATAATTTTAATCGCTATGCCCCATCTTTAAAATAATTATGTATTGAATACAAGAATAATGTAGTTTGACGCTAAAGCTGCAAAATGACTTTGATTATAAACCATACAAATTATCAAGATAAGTATTAAATTTTGTGTATAGTCACTAGTAATTATTAAATTTGTTTTTAATTTAGTATTGATAAATTAATTATCAAATATATTTTACACTGGTGATACACTTATAAGTATATCAGAGTAAATATGTAGTTTGTTTTTTAATATGTCAGCATGTATTTTGCTTTGTAAATACTTACTTTCAGCAAATTAACATTGATTTTGATTTTTCATTTTCGAATTTTCGAGATGCTCTAACACCCCTTGGGAGCGTCACCCCATAGTTTCTAAAACACTGGCTTATTCAAATCATCTTCATATTCTCATGTCAATTATCACTACCTTTCTACTAATCACCGTTGATGCCATTTTGGCGTCTTTTAAGAAAACTCTCGTTGCTCCTACAGTCCAAACGAACCCGTTTTACAATAGTGCTGGACAAAAACGACATGGATGACGGAATGATATAAGGTCTTCTTCTCAGATGATTCCTTTTTTTTTAATGAGAGTGGCAGTATACAAATGTACGGCCAACATGGTCCAATCCGGTTGCATGTGTGGAATCTCTCACCACTTGAAATCTTTGCATCATTATTTGGCAAGCCATCATGTACGATTACAAGCCATAAATATGTCGTATGTAAAGCAGTATGTCGGTCTAACAATACATGGGTATTATTCTGCCACTGGCGAAACTCCTCTTCCTTTAGGAAAAGAGGAACACTGACCTTTACCTTTAGGATAATGCTAGTCCACACACTACACGCATCAGGCAACATGATCTCCATAATATGCAGTTGCTTCATAATGTTAAGCTCATATTTTCCTCTGTTCTCTAAGAAATAGAACACGTGTGGGACTGACTGAAATTAGATTGTACGCGTGCGTAAGCGCGCTTGCGTTTATACCCAGTAGATTGGGCGGAAAAGTTCAACCATGTAGAAGTTCGATACAAATCAAGAGACCCCCAGAGTGGGGGGTGGGGAAAGTACTCCCAAACGAGCGTGCTGGTGGAATAGAAGGGAGGAAGCCGCAGGCAGGAAGGAAAGTGGATTGCTGCATCAATCAATCAGGACGAGCGGTCGGTGACTGCTTATTCCCTTACACCCAGTCTGAATGCAGTTCCAAGCTTTCTGTGTTGTTCAAGAGTGGGAAGTTAATTGTTGTGTTAGGGTGGCCGGAGCGGGTTTCTCCAGTTCGTGCACACGTGTGGGATTTGATTGGACACATAATTTATATACCCTGCCACCACCACGTTCAGTATATTAAATGCATCTATTGGTTAACAAGGAATCAAGAAAAAACTATGTTCTTTCTGATTTTATATCTAAAAGTGTTGCTCTACTTATGGCAGTCCACAGTGGTTCTACAACCAATTGAGACGGCATTGTTCGTAATGTGTTATGAGTATGGTTTCAAAATAAACATCATTCGCTATTCGTTGCATCCTATTGCTATTTGTTAAATGTGTTCCTTTTCTGTTTCTTCTTGGTGTTGCATTCTTAAATCAACATAGTTCATTCAATTACTGTCAAGCTAAATAGTGCAATAATGATTCGTTCAGATTTACGAGGTCCGTTGCCAGTAGCTCTCGTGTTACTTTACAGTGCGAGTTGAGTAAACATTCACTCCCTTTGGTATATTATTTGCTCATCGATAAATCCTATATAGAAAGATATTACAGTAATAAAAAGACAAAAGGTAATGTCAAACAGATTCTTTATCTTATTTAAATATATACAGGATTTCCCATGATTATTAGGACAAACTTTAAGGGGAAGTAGGAGACATCACATGGATTGAAATTTGCATAACGACCCATGGTCGAAAACATTTTCATTCGGCATTAGGTGGCGTTTCTTACACGAGTATTGGAGGAAACAGACCTGCATTACCGCAGTCATTTGAATTGTCATCACCTCAGAGGAGTGTAGAATCGTTTTAGGAACACCTAGCTGGCAAATATGCACCTAATTTACGGTTTGGAAGAAGGAAATGCACGAGCAACAGAAAGGTTGCATTGCGAAATATACCCATTCATAAACACCGGACCACCGTATGTTTACTAAATTGCAACACAATTTGTTTGAATATGGATTATTATGAGTTAAAGGGCATATTGAGGGTGGGTGACGATTGACTCCAACTTCCAGCATGGAGCAAAATGTGTTGGGTGTCGTTCGAAGAAATCCGAGTACCAGAGTACAAGACGTCTTTGGTGCCGTAGGTGGACCTCGTGATAGTGTTCATCGTGTTTTGAAACAAGAAGGAAAACCATTAAACTCATACCAATTTCAAATAGTACCGTTACGAAATGTGATGCAATTTATTAAACATCCGGCGACTTTGAGCATCTCTTTCTGGGTACCTTCCGTAGTACAACCGTTCTAATGCTTGTGCATTTCCTTCTGTCAATCCATATATCAAGTGCATGTCTGCCAGCTAGGTGTTCGCGTAAAAGGGATCCATACTCCTTGCGGAAGATGACGTTACAAATGACTGCGGCAATGCAGGTCTGTTTCCTCCAATAATCTTGTAAGCCACGAAATCTAGCACCTGTTCTGTATATATATATATCTTGCTCAAATTTTCAATCGCTAATAAAATACTTTCTATTCATCCATTAAAAGCAGGAATTGACTTAAGAAAGAAAATTTTTTTATGTTACTTCTTTTAATTTTTCTTTGATCACTTATTTTAAATAACCATAGGACAAAGTAAAATCATGTATGTTCTTCAATATAACTTCATGTTTCAAGCGAATTTACTTTAACCTACAACTAATAAAATACAACTACGATTTTTTTCCTTCAGAAAGAAGACTACTAAAGAGTAAGCAACAAGCCTCGGTTAACGCACATTTCAAATACTACTTGATATTCACGTGGCCATTTTATTTCCTTCTTTAAGGCAGGAAAACCGTTCCAGACTGCTTTCCATACGTCTTTCTTCAGCTTTTCTGCTTTGCTTCGAAATAAAATAAAACCATTCATTTTTTAAGTAAGAAAAAAGGAAAGGAAATCCCTAGAATGTTCGAAAATTGCAAATTTTCCTGCCAACAAAGGGTTGTTGCTTAAGCTCTACGTAGCTCTAAAAATTCAATTGAATCTGCAAGTTTAGTGGGCTGATAAACATCGCAGTTGATTTATTTTTCTGCGTCTGGATGTTTTCTGCATAGAATATTTTGGAGTAAATGAACTCTTTATAAATTAAGATATAAAGAAATCTGTTTTTTATACAATGTTTGCTAAGATCAAGAGTAACTAAGAACTGTAACCCGATGTTTTTACTTATATACTTATAAAGCATATAAGTAACTTTACTTATTTACTTATAAAGCAAATTTAATATATATATATAGCCCGGGAATATGTGTTGTAGTACTCACGTGGTAAGTCTTTATCTAATAGTTTTAACTTTGATTTTTAAAATATTTTAGTAATTATTACAGGCTATAATATTATCGTTTTACATTAATAGATTATGATTTTATTTATAATAATAGTTAAACTCTTCTCTAGAAATTTCTTGCTTTCCCTATGGCCCAGAGTATTGGAAAATCCAGGTGAAGGTTGGCTGACCGAAAAACATTGTTTAAACCTGCAATCCTAGTTTCTAAAACCGGGAGTTTGCTCTAGTATTTCTGTGGCTAAACCTATTCTATATTGACTATAGTTATCTTGGGTATATACAGTAGAAGTCCGATAATCCGGCACGTTCGGGACCGGCTCGGTGCCGGACAACCGAAAATTCCGGTCTATCTGGTGGTAATTATAAGAACAATTAGGTTAATAATTAAACTACAAATACAGTATGCAAATACATACAACAAAGTTTATTTTACATTTCATATAATGTATGTACACGTTCTGTAAAACATATTTCACTTAGATTTAAAAAAGTCACGAATGACTTTTTGTTTTCTTGACTTTTAGAGTTAAGTATAAAATTTATTTTTAATGATATGGAAATCAATAATTTCTGAAGCACTGTAGCTAGTACTAGACTCAGCAAAAGAGATAAACTTATTAGTGATTCTGCAGCTTCTGCCCAGCTGATTTTTTTCCTTTTCTTCCGTTTCGGCATCTGAGTCACTTTCTTCAAGATTTTGAGTAGGCTGAGGGTTTACTACAATGTTGATAATGTCCTCATCGGGTAGTTCTTGTTCAACAGGCTCATTCTCGTCGATTAGAAGCCACTCCTCTACCTCATCTTCAGGTAGGTTTTTCAAGGGATTGTCAGCACTTCTCTCTAACGACATCCAAAACTTTGGTCAGAGCGTCTTGATGATTTTCTTCCTCATCAGTCTGTAGAGTTAGGTCAGATGTAGGGTTTACAGCTGGCCAAAGTTTTCTCCAGCATTTTTGGAGTGTTGTATTTTTTACCTGGTTCCAAGACAGTGCAATAGCATAGATGGCATCCTTTACTGTAAACTTTTTTTGAAAATCAGTCACGTCACAGTCAGCATTTAACAGGCCTTGAATGAAAGACCTTCTATAAAAGCATTTAAAATTTTGAATAACCCTTTGGTCCATGGGTTGACTCAAAGATGTTACGTTAGGTGGGAGCAGAGTAGCAACAATATTTCCAGAAACTAACTCATCTACTGGTGGGTGGGCTTTGCAATTGTTCAAAAGAAGGATGGCTTTAGTATCTTCTGGTAGACCAAGGCTTTTGAAGAATTCCTTGACCTCAGGCACAAAGTGGTGAAAAAAACCAGTCTTTAAAGAGGGCGGCAGTCATCCACGCATTTGATTGAGCATCGTATTGGACAGGCAAGTGTGTAACATTTTTAAAAGCCCTGGGTTTTGCAGATTTACCTATCACAAAAGGGGTCACTCGGTGGTTTCCAGACGCATTGGCACATAGCAAAACGGTTAATCTGTCTTTGTTTTTTTAAAAACCCTTGACTGCTTTTTCTCCTCCCCCAGTTGTGTAGATGTTGGTAAACATCGCCACAATAGCCCTGTTTCATCAGCATTGTAAATCTGTTCAGGTGTTAAATCATTATCACCCGCAAATTTTCTCAAACTCGTCTTTGTATTTTTCTGCAGAGTTTTGGTTTGCTGAAGTGTTTCTCCAGTTACATCAAGTCTTCGAATTCCATGCCGAAACTTAAAGTTT